>VWZW01003625.1:1518808-1529351 GCA_013397115.1 Edolisoma coerulescens | reverse complement strand
ACAGTTACCAGGGAACAGACGTTTACATACTCGTTTTACATACTCACCTCAAGCAATAATCTACGTCTGTCTTCCCAACCCTCTTTTTCTTCACTGAGCTCTATTGATCTATAAAATAACTTTGGGCGCTCTGCACAAAACAAAGAACCAATTAAGAGGGTTAAACACTTCTGATTGTGCTGCTGCTTGTAACACTCATGAGCAACACAGCAATAAAGGCAAAGCTCTATTCTTCACATCCTTCCTATTCTCTTCCCCCCACCCACCACACGTAGGCTCCAACAGAAATGTTCTGTATTACAGCCTCGTGTACTACGCAAAACGAAAGGCAGCAGCAGTTTTCCTGAACGCGCTGAAATCTAAATTGCAGTGAAATAGCCGCTGTTCCAGTAAAAGCTCAACACCAGGATCCCACACCTCCCCCCAAAATTGATGCCTGCTGAGGACCGAGATCTCCATTTTAACACTGTAAATCAGATAGGCTGGAAGATTGCAGTGCGCTAAGATTACATATATGCCCCAAAGGATCCAAAATGTCTAGGTAACTTGTCAAGTGACTATTATTTTGGTAAGCTCTAAAAGTCCAGATACCTATTAGGCAATTATCTGAAAGGAAAGAAAGCCAGACAAGCTGCTCAGCCTTTATTTTGCCAGGACTTCCTCATGGGATTCTACCACAACTTAGACCCCAAGTAAGGATGGCAAATTTTGACTACAAAACATTCCTAACCGGGCAGCATTTTTTCCTCACTGAATTCCAGCAAGAGTTTAAAAGGAAAACAAATACAAAAGGGGGAGAATAAGTTCTGTTGTACCTCTTAGGCGTGCATCAACTTTGGAGAAGAAGAAAACTCTAGCACTTTCTGCGGGTCGTAAAGAAAGAAACCTGGACAAGTACAAATTTAGGATTTTGGCATCCTAAAAGGCACTATCAAATTCCATGGACACGAGTTAAAGCTGTAGTGCTTCAGAGAAATGGTACCCCTTGAAGAGCTTTATTCCACAGTAACCAAATCTGGCCTTCTATTAAAAGAACCCCACTTCTTTAAAGAAAACTGACTGTGTCTTTGGCTTTTGGCCGAACTCCATTTGGGTTTGGTCAAACCAAAATGGCCCAGTTAACTTCTTGTGCTCAACTTCTCTCTTTTCATATTCAACTTCCCATCAAATGGGCTGCTGGGAGTTTTGACTCTGTGCAGCACGAGTGGTTTTCCAAGAGGACTTTCCCTGCCCAGAGGTGTGCAATGTCCATTTCCCATTTCCTGAGTGCTGCTATTGATAATGCCCACAGCATCCAACTACTACAACCAAGTAGACAACAAATACAAATGGAACTTGCATTTCTTGGTCCTTTTCAATTTCCGATGTCTCAGGCTCATCATCACCCTCAGAACTGCTGTCTTGGAAACGTGGATCCTCTTGCCATGTGACTTTTACCGGTTTTATTGTTCCAAGTATGTAAGGCTCTGCAATAACAGCGCCAGAAAAGAAAAAAAGCCAAACCCAGGTTATTCCTCTGCTTGCCAGGAAAAATTCCTCCTTTCAAGGGAAAAACTTACATTGGAGAAGGCAGATTTAAGAAGGACAGAATATTTTCCTCTCAGATTTTCTGAGCTAAATCTCTGCTCCAGTATTTTCCACCTTGTTCTAGGGATCTCTTACACATTTTGCTATTACCTTGTTTGATGCCTAACTCCTCCGTGTCTCCAAAGAAGGAAAACTTGAAAGCACTCGACTCCTGAGCTACGTCGTTCCCAGGCAAAGGTCCCAAATGGTCAGCTGGGGCAGAGTCCTGCGCATCCTCTTTGTCCCAGGGTATTTCCTCAGTTTTTTCTGGTTTGTTCTTTGAAGATCCAAACAAGTCTTTTAAGTCAGCAGCAATATCATAATAGATTTCTTCAGATACTTGAGGCAGTGTCTCACTCTTTTCTTTCTTCTTCCTTTTGGCTTTACTGAAATGACATTGTTGATAGCAACACAGCACATGTGCTTTTCAAAGACAGCTTCCCTAAGAGCCGCCTTGCTCTTCATGTCTCCCTAAATGTATTAAGGTGTGGTTCACTTTCAAGAGTAAGCAGTGGGGAAACATCTGAGGTTTGAGTCTAAAGGCAGGAACAATTTTTAATTAGCCACATCCTTAAGTGACTTTTCACTTAACACTTGGTAACACAGAAATCAAGGCCTTTAGCACAGACTTCTTACGCTTTTTTCACAGACCTGCAAATCTCAAGGTCCCTGAATTGACCTTTCTCACTTTCAGTGAGGACAGAAAATGGCATGCAGAAAACGGATGGAATAGAAGGAAAGATGACACTACATGCTGGTTTTAGTGGTCGCAATACCTGTTATATCTTGATTTTAGCAACCACAGAGAGAACTGAATTAAAAACAGAGCAATCTGCATAGTTTCAAACTCAGTCTGTTGCTGTAACCATCTTTCCACGTGAAGAAACACCACAATTGTAGTTACCAAGCTGTAACACTACCTCTCCTTTTCTGTAGCACTTGGTTTCCTTTCAAAAACTGCATGGTCCTCTCTTGTGGGATCATAACGGAGGGCATTAATATCTCTACAGAAATAGAAAGGACAAGAAACAGCATTGTACATTCTAAATGCCTAACGGAAAGCTACCCCAAACCTTTACAGTCAGACCCAAATTCACATTGGTTTTTTTACCAAAAAGCTCCAAATCGATCCAAACTCTAACTGGCAGTTAGGAAGCACCCTCTAGTCAGTGTCTGGCTCAGGAAATATATAAGCAGAAGTGGATTTAATCAAACTGTGATGTTTCAGATAAAACATAGTCCTCAGTTGTGTGTTATGCAGTGAGTTCCCATCTGCACCTGATAATCTCTTGAGGAGCTAAATAAATACAGCTATCCATATAGATATGGATACATTTCTTCTAGTACCAATCATTGCATAAGTTCAAATAGTCCAAAGGAGCAAAAAACCCAAAACAACACACAAGAACCCTTTATGCCCATCTTTCAAAATTTAAAAATTTCAGGGTCTTTCAGCTTCCTTCCTAAAAAACCTTAGCCTTCTTAAACCTCCTTCTTTACTGATAGTGGATGATTCATACTTGAATTTCTTCACACTCGTGGCTGTTTTATTTGGCTTGGGCTGCTCTAGGTTGATATTCAGGAGGCTTCCCAGTATTTGCAGATTTTTCTTTTTCTCTGCAGCAAGTTCCTCTTCTTCATCTGCTTTCAGGCTGTTTGTCTCTGCTAAGAGAAAAATAAATACCTTCTATTTTCTCTGCTAAGCCTGTAATGCTGGATGCACAACATTTACTACAGTACTAGAAGAGTTCATATCTATGAACATATCCCTTCCTTTATCTTAAACCGCTTAGAGGTTTTCTCCCTTGCACTGTAGAAAACCTTTCATTAGAAATGTCACAGACATCTATTTCATGGGAAAGTCGGAGCATTTATTTAACCCGTTCCCCGCTTGCATCACACGACTGTGCAACTCCTCTGCCACTGACAGATGCTCTACACAAGATCCCAGTAAAGCAAGAAAGGCTGTTGAAAAGCTCTATGACTACCAGTAACCAGGAAATGTGGTCAGCTTTACCTTCTTCCTCACTGTCACTCTCAAGGAAGCGAGCATCCATGCGAAACCTTTCATCGGTGCCAAAGCGGGATTGCAGCTTCAGGAGCTGGACAAATGAAAACAGATGCTATTAAGCACTGGAGAAGGGAATCATCATTCAGTAACTTTTTTTTTTTTACTACAGTTATGGTGACATACTCTTTACCTTTAGCTTTTGATGCCTCTTCCAGTAATTTCTTTTTATATGAAGATGACCATGTCAGAGAAACTCCTCCCACTCCCCACCACACATTATTTCCTTCCTTTAAGGGAATTCTATTTTAACTTCCTAAAAAGCATTTTCAGCAAGAATGAAAAGATGCAGGTTGTGTTCTTCTGAAGCAGTGTTATGGAGACCTAGAGGAAAACTCAATTACAGTAATGGCTTCACTCACTTTTTCACCAGCTTTGCCTTCAAACTGGGGCTTAATTTTGAATCGCTCATCATCCGTATCCTCTTGCTCATCCTCACTGCTATCAAACAGTCTGCCCGAAGGTTTGGGAGCGGACTTATCCTTTGTTACACAAAAAGAAAAGAGAAAAGCAGCTTTTTACGTAAGTTTGAGAACATAAATCAGTGCCAACTTTGTTCATGTGCTCTCTAGTTTAGCTGAAAAAGCAGATTTCCTGCACAACCAGTTCCCTTCCATGTGCTTCAAGTCTTACCTTGTACACACACCTTGTACATTTCTGCTTTACAGTTATGACTATTCAGTTTTACCATGGGCAAAATAGCCATGCAAAGGGTAACTCAGGTGTTACAATATGAGATAGTTTGGTATAAAAATTCAACTTCCTGATTATGTCACACTGAATTTTTCCCAGTAACACTTACTTCTCCATGCATATCTCCCGAACTTGCATCTTTTTTCCACATCTCATCCCCTTCAGCTTCATTTTCCACATCAGAATCGAATATGATGTGTTTGTGCTTTCCTGCTGGCTGCCTATCCTAGGAAAGAGTCAACTGTCAAGTCAAACACATCGAATACTTACTGCACTCAGACATGACTATCTGAAAGACATTTCCATGACACAAAAAGAGGAATCTGCTCTTCCTCTTGCAACTCTATAGGTATTCCAGGGATGAGGTATGCAGCATTTTGTATACTCTCAAAAGAAAACTGGCAATGTCATCAGAAATTCCAGACTATGATTTTAAAACATCTTACTCCACATGTATTAATTACCCTCTCCCTGTACTGTGGACTATTCAGGTAAAGTTGTGAGTGTAATTACCAGATTTGAAAGAGCTCCTTGAATGAGTTTCTTCTGTAATTCCCTCTCTCTGTGTCTCTCTTCCAGAGCTGCCAGCCTCCTCTGGTTGTCCTGGAGCTGTTTCTCTATTGTACTGGGCTCCTTTGATGCACTGGCACGAAGACAAAGCTCCTTATCTTCCAGAAGGCTTGTCTTCCCATTCCCACCTTTATTACCTTCACATTCTGGATTTTTTTTGCTTGTATTTCTCTTTAACGTTTTGGAAAGCAGTTTTGGGCTCTTCAGCTGCTGTTTAATGTGTTCCTGGGCCCCTGCAGCATCACTGTCCGTGTCACTGCTCCCATCACTCTGATCAGTACTGGCAGCAGCAGCTCCATGCTCTGAGTTTTGGTCTTGTAGAGAACTCACACCTTTGTTCTTCCTTTGCAAATGAGGCCTGGAACCAGGCTGAAGTCTCTGACCTGCTGAAGTGGCAGCAGCTGACAGTTCCTCATGCTGTTCACAAGGCACTTTGTGTCTCTTTTTGCTGCTGACTTCAGGTGAACACGATGGATGGTTCTTTGGCTGATTTTTAGATAACTCTTCCCCACAATAAGATGTGTAAGCTTCAAGTCCCAAACTTTCTACAGACTTCTTCTTTAACGCAGTGCTGTCCTTACTTAACTCTTTCACACAAAGGGACCCCATTCCTCTGAAGGGCTGGTATTTCAAATGTGAATTCTTCTGTCCCTTGGAGCTTTCCTCAACAGCATCCTCCTCTCCTGCTAAAATATCAGCCAGCACATCTTCAGGATAGATGCTTTTTTTTTTAACTGCAGGGTGAAATTTAGGAAGTTTTCCTTTATTTACAGTATTATCCTTGGAATTATCTTCAACACTGGACTGACAAGAACTCTGTGCACTGCCTGACCCCTCTGCAGGTGTCCCAGTGTTTTCTGCAGCCAGTGCTTTTAAGTCATCCAAGGTAAGGTCTAAGCGGTAACAGTTTTGCATCATGGACTCATAATCAGAGCTGATTTCAGACTCCCCTTTCTCAGACTCTGAACAAGAGCTGTCACTATCACGTGTCTCTGTTGTACTGCTAGCAGCTGTACTCTGCAAGGCAGCAATTTTGGATTTTTTAATTTTCCTTTTTCTTTCAATGCGTTCCTCTTTAAACTTGTGAGTTTTCAGTGAGGAGCCATTTACCAAACCACATTTTCTTTTAGCTACTATTTCTTTATTTTTCACCTTCCCCTGTTTAGAGTCTTCTGGAGTTTTACTTTCAGCAATAATTTCATCTGTATCTGCTGAATCATAACCATTATCACACTCCATAGTCTCTTTCTCTCTGTTACTTCCTTTGATAGCTTTCTTCATGGCATCTGAATTGCTTAAGGACCAGTGACTACTGTATTTTAATTCAAAATTATCCCCAACAACTTCCAAGTGCTCACTTTCAGTCTCAACATTTTCAACTTTCTGTCTTTCTGTCTCTTTCTTTACCATTGCTCTGATCTCCTCCTCAGAATCAATGTCACTATCAGAAACACTTGTATTATTTTTGGCTGCAGCTCCATTAGCATTGCTTTGATCTGATAATAAACCTCTCCCTGATACTTTCCCATCAAGCCTCCTTGCTGGACGCAATTCCAACTCCTCACTAGGTTTGGGTTTTGATTTCTGGTTGAGCTGTGGTGAGTCTCTGTGTTTTGGATGTGATGGGCCCCCAGAGGACAGAGCTGCTCCATCCAGGGCCTCGCTGCCCAGCTGCCTCTGCTTCTTTGGTGCTTTCCTCATCCCAGGGATCTCCCCTCGCCGCTTCCTGCTCGTGCTGTCCTCTCCCCCTTCCAGGTGCCAGGTGAGCTGGGATACAGGAGCTGCATGTGCCAGGTCTGGCTCCAGCTTCCTAAGGTTATGGCAGTACTTTGAGGGGTCGTATTTTACCACGTTAGTCTGAGTTAAGGATTTGAAACACCCCAATTCTTTCAGCAGACTCAGGGCTTTATGAACAGGCTGAATTGTGCAGGAAAGGACAGCAAAGAGCCCTTTTTCATGTCGTGACCATAAACCTTTAAACAACTGACTGTAGTGTAAAACAATTATTCAAGTCACACAAACTTACTGCAGGATTTACTTGGGGGATTCAGTAAATTAAGCCTGACAAAGGAGTAAAAATTAAGACTGTTAAACAACTGTTTCTCCATATGACAAAGGAAGGAAGGGAATTGTTTCCAAGCCCAAACAATCAGAAAAGGATATTTTATTTTTTTGTTGATTCCTGAGGTGCAGGATAGGCAAGACTCTGCCAAATTTTCCAACAACCCATTTCTAAAAGAAAAATAATCAGTGTTAAAAAAAAATACAGAGTGGAAGTAACTCTAGAATAAAACAAATGTTTATTCTTGAATAACAAAACCACTAATAAAGAACACACGTGACTAACTCTTTTTTGTTTATTCTCTCTAGTGAGCCCTACCATGCAACTTGGCCAGCCTCCTTCTGAAAAACCAAACAAACCAAAGCCAACCAAAAAACTAAATTTCAACAACCTACAAATAAAGACTGATAATAAAGAATTAAATTTCTTTGCTTTACAAGTGTTGTTTTTAATACAGGGCTTAATACAGGCTTTATGAATAAACAGTGGTACCTACAAAGACAGAACCACTATTATTTTGCCCTTTTCCCCTTTCCCACAAAAAAATTTTACAATCTCTCCAAAACCATTCTTGGCAAACAGCTTTGAAAACTTTGTAGTAAATATAAACTTTGTTGCCTAAATTTGCACGTCCAGTGACTTTATTTTTACTTTTGTAAGCATGTGCAGACCCTGATCCTGTGTTGAAAAGGACCAAAAGCTACGTGGTGTATAGAAATCAGTCACACCTTCTCTTAACAAGCTTTTAAGGGTGACACACCAATATTCCCAATATAAATGAGGAACAAAGCATTTCCACATTTCACATGGCAAGAGAGGACAGTATGATGATGATTATTTCCAGTCACTGCAAAGAAGGACAGGAGCCTTCTCCACATCTACACACGAGGTATTTCCCCAGAGTGCTTTTCACACCTTGGACTGTCACCCTTAATAATTAAGTTTCTTTACATAAAGCATAAATTTGGCATGAATTTAGATGCAATGAGCTTGCTTTTTCTTGTTTTACTTCTCTTACACATCTACCCCACCATACCTTATGATCTGGCACCTCTGTACCTGGTACTGCTCTCATGTGGAAATCCACAACTCCAGTCTTTTTCAGCGATTCCAACAGACACATTTGGTCATTTCCCTGTGGTTTTTCTTTCTGCAGCTTTGCTTCCTCCCTCTCTGTGGCCAGCCTGTACCAGAAAGTACATCACACATGGAGAAAGGCCTGCCCAGGTGCAGAACTGGAGCGGGAGTGATCCCCTCCCACAGAACAGCAACCACTCACTACTCAGGGAATTAACACCCATCACCTTTAAGGGAATAATGATGCAAAACATGTTGCAGCATCAAACATACATCAACAGCCCACCAGAGTCTATAAAAACTGAAACTCTGTGAGCATAGAGAATGAAAATACAGCCATGGTATTACCAGATAAGCAGAAAAAAAGGTAATTTTAGCAACAACATACATTTTAAAAGATAGGTTTCTACCTGTGCAAAAAGCTTTCTTTGGCCAACTCAATTTGCAGTGTCCCCCCTTTCCATTTTGTTTTATTTAAAATGGACATGCCTGCAAAACAAAGAGATGGGGAATGAGTATTTTCTACCTTCAAAAAAAGCACACCACAGACTTCCCTACACCTCTATGACAGCCTGGGACTCCCCAGCATGACCTTATACCTCACTGCTCACTTGGGTTAAGGTTGGATCTGAAAGGTCCAGTATACAAATCTTAAAACAAGGTCTACATCCAAAACTGAAGTTCTCACTTCAGAAGTGCCTAATGGCAGCATTCCCCAGGCACAGGGGCACATTACAACAGAAGCTTTGCATCAGATCTTCTTCTGGGTTTCCTCTCACATAATTCAATTCCATTGTTTCACAGACCTGATGAAAGCATTTGAAGCACATTTCCTTTTCATAAAAGGCTTGGAACAAACAAAGAGGGTGCCCAGAGAAGCTGTGTCTGCCCCATCCCTGGAAGTGTTCAAGGCCAGGCTGGACGGGGCTTCGAGCAACCTGGGATAGTGAGAGGTGTCCCTGCCCATGGCAGGGGGTGAAATGAGATGATCTTTAAGGTCCCTTCCAAGCCAGACCATTGTATGAGTCTCTGAAACTCACAAATCACCTATTTCAGTCACGTGGAATCTTTTCAATCTGCTCACAGCAATGTCTGAAAATTTCAGCAAAGCAGCTTCCATAAAACGGCAGCTTAAAGAAAACAGAATCAACCTGACAACAGAATGGAAGAGGCTCTACCGTGACCACAACTGGATGTGACAGCATGAGATGAGTTATGAGCACTGTGACTTGGCTCAAAAACATAACTGAGAAGAAAAAAAAAAAAAAACAAAACAAAAAAGATGCACTTACATTTTCTCAGATCTGCATCAGAGATGTTGACACTGATGTAGGCAAAAGTTTTCGTAGGGTTCCCTGATCAATGACAAACATTAAGTTAATTTCTAGGTAGTTTCATGGTTTCTTTTAAAATTGACGTGTCTCTGAAGCAAAAATTCCATTTCACACTCCAAATAGAAAAGCAATTAACTTTTAAAAGATAAAAGAAAACTGTTACCCTGATCATCTTTTCTGGTAATAATCTCTGCCTCCAAAACACGCCCAAACTTGCCAAATCTTTCTTCCAGCTCAGCCTTGGAAACCGTATGGCCAAGCCCTCCAACATACAAACGTTTGGGAACCTGTTCCTTCTCCATGCTGAGAAGTCAAGGTGTGACACCCAGAACACACACTCCGTTTCTCTGCAAGGAGACAAAACAGATCAATGACACAGAAGTTAATATGATTAGAATAACGAATCAGGGACAAATCAGCGCATTAGAAAGCCATGAAGAACTCTGTGAGCAGAGCACTCCTTTGATTCGCAGCAGGTAACACGCTCTGCTCCAGCGCAGCGGCAGCAAATCCCGCGCTGCTGCAGGAAACCAAGGTTCAGGCGTTGGGGTTTTTTAAAACCCTGAACCACACAACCGGGTGCGCGAGAATAAGCGCAAACGGCTCTTTACAGTATAACCCAAAGGTTTCCCATGGAGGGAACGCGAGCCGCCCACAGCCCAACCCTCCCCTGCCGGGAGATGCCGAGGGACGCCCGGACTGAGGAGCCGGAGCCACAGCCCCGCCGCCCCCGGCCGTGCCCCCGGCCCTGCCTCACCGCCGCCATGTGCGAGCCGCGCAGCGCCGCCAACTTACCTTCCCCCTCGCAACTCTTCCCAGCCCTCACTCGGAAAAAAGGGTTCCGCCTCCTGGGGCCGCTGGATTCTGATCGGCTGCTCGTCTCTGCCGGCTTCCTGTTTCCGGCCGGTCAAGTGTGGTGGGGACACAGGGGCTGGCTCGTGTGACAGCGGACGCTTTGACCGTAACTAACCAGGAAGAAAAGCAGGGGTGTTTCCCGGAACACGTGAGCAAAAATTAACGCGACCAAGGGAACAGCCGGCAAAGCGAGGCTTTTTCCGTTCACTTCTACTAAAGAACTCGGGATTTATTCCCTGGCGGCTCTGTCCTTTGACAGGGAAGGGGAAGGAAGGCGCGGTCGGCGCCCCCCGCTCGGGCAGCAGCTGTGGTAGCGCT
>VWZW01003625.1:1375721-1518712 GCA_013397115.1 Edolisoma coerulescens | reverse complement strand
CCGGCTGCCGGCGCCTCAGGGCTCCCGACTGCGCTGCTTGGACGCTCCTTTTGCCCTTGGGGCACCTCTGTCACCTGCGAGCGTCGGTGCGGGTCAGCACCGGCTCCTCGGACGAGTCGTGATTTCAGCATCCGAAGGTCCGCAGCGGGCACGGAGCGCTCCGGTTCGGTTCTCACAAACTCCAAGGCGCTTCCCAGCTCCGCTTGTGGCAGCATAAAGCTCGGGGGTGGAAACGGGCAGGTACGTAGAAATGTGAAAGATGCGCTGTTAATGCACAAATATTTCTAAATATACACGTATATACGGTATATACACACGTATGATATATGATAGAAGTGTTTGTGAAAGCTAAAGTGTAGGTATTTTTTCTAGTTTTAAAGCTCTTTGAAGTCATAATTAGTGCTTGAGTCTTCTGCAGTCTAGTGAAATCCTTGAGTTCAAGTAGCTGTAAGTAGTTTATGTCTTGTGTTACTGCTGTTAAAAGAGGGATTAGCTGACCTGGGGTAAAGTTCTGGCTGTTTTAATGTTTTTCTTTTTTCACACCATACTCTTCATTATGACTGTGACTTTCTTCACTGTATCTAGTTAAAAAAAAAATCTGGTGATGACTGGATGATTATTTCATTGCATATACTTCCTTTATTCACTAAGCAAGTTTTTAATGTAAAGTGTGCTTTGGATGTTGTTTTCTTATGTGTGCTATAAAGGCACTGTTTCTTAAGAAATAAATGAATAAAATCGTATTTCCCCCTCATCCCCCTTTACTGAACCATGTTAGTGTGGAACTTGCACGTAGAGTAGGGGTGCTTTAAAACCACACAAAACTAAATGTTGGGTTTTTCCTGGTCAAAAGTATTAGTACATTAGTTTTGAGCTGCATAACATCTTCCACAGACTTCTGAATGTGTTGTTGCTAGGCTGAATGTCAGATTATTATTTTTCCTGAAAACTGAGGTTTATTTATTTTTTGAATTATTTGTGAAACATCTTTTGCAATTTGTGTCTCTTTACTGCTGTTTACTCTGAAGGCAGATTGTGTTAGGAATGGTGTTAGGAGCAGCTGTGCCTTGTCTGACCAGGTGAGTCGTTAGGTCAATTAGTCCCAGCTGGGTTCTATTTTTATATCTGATTGCAATTGGTTTTTACCTGTGGAGCAGCTTGTTGTTCTAGTACAGCAAATGTAAAGCAGCTGGATGTGCTCCTGGATCAAATCATGACTAATTTAAGAGGTTCTTAAAACCTTTGACTCCATTAGAACCCTGATTTAACTTCTGTCTCTGGAGGCTGTGCACTGGTCTGTATCTTAAAACAATTACCTAACGTTATGTTTGTGTTTTTAAAAAATGACTCCCTTGTTTGTTTGTTTCTGAGAAAAATCCTTATTTCGTTTTATGCAGTATCAAGGGATTCTGAGAAATGGATGAGAGTGTTTGTCAAGCTTATGAAGATGAAATCCAGGCACTGGAAGAAGAAATTAGGCTACTGACGGTAAAGTATGAAGATCTGCGACAAGAATCCACCTTTTTTTCCGATGAGGAGATACTGAAGGCAATGTATGTCTTTTTTTCATTTGTTAGATTAATAGAGTTTCTTTGTCAAAATTGTTTGGGATAAGCTTTTGCCTCTATGTTGGGACTTTCCTTATATTAGTAAATGTAAACTCCATGGATAAAATAAGTCACTTAGATGAGTAAAGGCATTTTACATTTTAGCTCCCTTTTGTTGCATGTTTTTGCATGTTTCTCAAAATGGACACTTGCACCTCTAGAACTTGGAATAAAAGCTGTGTCTACCTGGCAGTAAATGGAAAGAGGTTATGTAAGTTGGAATAGTTCACTGTTTCCAGCAATGTGATCCAACTGAAATTTGACTCCTTGAAAACTGATTTGGGTCTGAAAACTATCAGATCCCATTCCTAATGCCTTTTATTTAATGATATTGCTGTCCTGACATGCAAAAGCAAGTTATGTCTGGGTATTTTGCCCTTTTGATTTTTTTTTTTTTTTCCATTCTAGAGAATCATTCCAAAGAGAAACTCAGGGAGAAACCAAGGGACAAGAATCTGCATCAGACCTGAAAGCTCAACTTGAAAGTCTAGAAACGGATCTCTCATTTTTCACAGCATTTACTGGTTTTCAGTTCACAAGTCATTCCAAGAAAACAGTGGAAAAAAGTAAGCAGTTTTGTGCCCTTCACTGAGCATACTGGTTGCAGTTCATCTGCACACCTGTGTTCTACTTCACTGTTAGCAGAAAGACAGTTACTTGGAAATACAATAAGATTTGGTTCATTGACAAAATAGTTTCTGAGTAAATATAGTGCTTTGCTTAGTGGGAAAGTGACATAGTGGGAAAGTGGAGTTGGTTGTTGGGGTTTTTAAACATGTTAAGCTTCTTTACATAAGGAATTGTATCAGTTGGTATTTTAAATATGACTAAGGGAAGAAAGGCAGTAGTCATTGCACAGAAGTGCAATTGATTATTTTGTTAACTTGATTTTATGACAGCCAAAAACGGGATGGTGCAGAAGCACAGATTATCAGGGAAGTGTCACTCCCTGTCTTTTCAACTGGAATTCCAGCTTCTTGAAATGCAGGTAAGGGTCAATATATGTTTAAAAAACAAACCAACTACCAAGCAAACAAAACTTCAGATGGACAAATGTCAGTACTTCCTTTTCCAGCTGAAACCTTTAACTGCTTAATCTAAGCTTCAGTGGGTTCTTTTGACTCTTTAACATCTGGACCCAATGTTGGAATTCTGTGTGCATCCATGCAAGATAGTTCTGAAGGTCAGGTTTAGTGTTCAGCCACAAAATGGTTACCAGAGAATTATTTAGGTAGGAAAAGACCTTCAAGGTCAAGTCCAGCTATGAACCCAGCACTGCCAAGTCTCTATCACCCTCCCTTCCCAAAACGTGCTCCCTGCAGGAGGCTCTTGCAGATTAACACTGAGGTAAAGCCCTGCACAGCATTTGGTGTCCCTCAGCTCTGCCAGGTACCTGCTGGGGCCTCATCCTGGCCCTGCACAGCTTTCATCCCACACAACACATTCTCCTCTAGTCATGTATCTTATTCTGGAAACTGGAAAATGCCAAATGTTACCCCTCTGGAAAAAACTGAGAAAAAGCTAAAACACTGCACACTTGAGCAGCTCTCTTTGTTGGTTTGGTTTTTTTTTTCCCTTTGGTTATATTTGTGTGTGCTTGGTTAATGTGAGTAGTCATTGCAGCACTGCCCACAGGTTACACTGATGATTGCAGATTTGGAGCGAGCTTTCTTAAGACTCTATTCTTAGCACAGAATTCAAGATGCTAAGCAGAGGAAAACAGCTACTACCTCAATTTGCAATAGTATTTTTCTAACACTGTTGTGCTTTGTAATAGTATTTCTAACATCAGGAAAACTTGATTTTCAGCTCATCTTTGAAGTTGTTGGGGTTTTTTTGGGATTTTTTGTTGGTGGTTTTTTTTTTTAATGTAGTGAGATGGGACTGAGAGTGAACAGCAAAGATGTCCTTCCTATTTTTTAGAAAAGCCATATTATGAATTGGGAATTGAATGTTTAGGTAGTCATGCATGGATTTTTATCTTTTGAAACTGCAAGAGTTCAGCTGAATGAGCAGCCTCTGAAGTCCATTTGTGACTTGAAACTTGTGGTCTTTGTGATGCCTCTTTAGCATTTGCTTGTATAAAACTGCATTTAGCCTTTAATGAGGACGTGGCTCACATCAATCATGCAGCTTGGTGAGATGAATGCCTCTCTCTCAGCTGCATCTCCTGCAGGATGAGGACATCTTTTGGTGCCAGTGGAGCTCAGAGGGGTAACTGCGTGTTAAATTTGCTGCCATTGGCATTGGTGCTGCTTAAAGCCATTGCACCACTGAGCGGCAGCACTTGGCTGCCTAATGCCTAAAATTTGGGCTACTTTGAGAGCTGATGAGATCACCAGAGTGAGGGAGATTGGGAATACCAGGTGTATATATACTTTAAAACCTTCATTTCAGTTGTAAAAGTATAATTTTGAGCTAATTTTAGCATGAATTTTTTTGTTTATTAGAAGTATGTTGTATTCAAAATAACCTGCACTAACATTACCATGGGCAAGATAGTGCATGGTTACAACCAGTTTTACCTGTCTGGAGGAGTAAAAGGTGACAGCTGTTTTTGGGAAGTGCCCAGCAGGTAACAGGTCTGTTGGTATGCAGCAGAAGATAAGGAATAGGTTTTTTTATGCTGCTAACTGTAGCTATTTATTCTAGTAGTGAAGTCACAACAGGGTTAACTCAGCTTTATTAGGTATTAGAGGAGGACACGTGCAATGAGCTTGAAAATGAGCCAAAACAAGTCTAAGCCTTTGGAGAAAGGAATCATTTTAAAAGAGTTTCTTTCTTGGCCGGAGCTTTGCTTTTAAATCTTTTTATTTGGCCCCACAATGGCATTTTGGCACATTAGTAACCCACCCACTGGCAAAGGATCCCTTCAGAAGGTGGCACATTGGCTCATGACTGCTGGCAGCTTCTCCACAACTCCATCCCCCTGTTGAGCCTTTTGCTCTAAACCTAAAATGATTTTTCCCGATGTTATTTAGTCGATCCACTAATCTTTGCAGTGCCTTGCTTTGCTTTTCCCATCTTGAGTGATGGCAGTGTTAGCAGGGCTTCTGTCCAAGCAGTACAGGGACTGCTGAGATGTGTGTACAGTTAACTCCAGCTTTCCTCTCTTGCCATTCCCATTTGCTTGTAGTGACTTGGTATTAGAAGTTTAAAGTGAGGCATTTGCTATGGGCTTCAAACCATGACTTTAAGCTTTTTAATTCACTGTTATCTAATCCATTATTTTGGTACATTCAAGAATGCATAGAAAAGAGAATTAACTTCTTTTGTGGCTTCATTTCTACTCTGACCAGCTTTTCTCATTCTTTAACAGCTTATTAATTTAGAATAATTTTATTATCATGCACATATTTTTGAGACACAACTAACAGGGTTTAAAATTAAAAAAACCAACCCAAAACTAACAGATAAAACTTTATATTTGAATTTTCTGGTATACGTGGTAGCTAAAGGTTTTGTTGGAAAATGAGAAGAATCTTAAAGAAGTGCAATTGACGTGAAAGGAAGCAATGAACCTTCCTTTATATGTATATATTCTCTATGCTGGCTTACTCAGGTATTATTCCAAAAGCATTGTTGTGTGGATAATAGTGCTACTGTTGAAATGAAAGAAAGTGTTCACACACACAAACTGTAGTTTAAAAAATGCTATTTTAAGGATTTATAGTATTTTAGCAGAATTTATATATACTTTTTTTACTTTATATGCAAATAGACACATTTTTATCTTTTCTAGAGCAATTTCTCAAGTATTTTGTTGTTACTTCTCCAATCTAGAACAATGAGAAAGTGTCTGCTGTTGTAAGTGATCTCAGCATTATAATGGAATCCAGAGAAGATTCAGATGTGAGCAAGTTTGTGTCAAGGTAAGGTGGAATTTTTTGCTTAAGGAAAGTTATTGTGTGGGATATGGGCTACTGAATGCAGTACTGAGTTTTCATGTAAATTGCTGGCAGTCAGTGTCTTTGTTATGTGATGTGTCCTCAGCCCAACCTAAACACTTCCAATCCTTTATCTGTATCCTGGAGAGCAGATGAAGGGCATGTAATTTTTAAGATCTGTAAGGACTGTTACAAATTCATGTTAAACAGAGCCAGATTTTGGACTATAATGTGTTTTAGCTGTTTGAAGAGAAAGGTAATCTCAGGTATTGCATTTTAATTAATATAATTGTTCCTCAGATTTGTGAGCTGCAGATGTGCAGTGTGGGCAATGCCTAAAGTGCACATCCAGAGCCCCTCTCCAGTAGTTGCCTGTTTCTGATCTCAGCTCTCAATTCCATTTCTCTTCTTGGCACCAGGATTTATTTCACTAATATCTTAAAAATAATATTTTAAAACATGGGATAGTGTATTTGTGTAATGGCTTAAGAAAATTAACATACTAAAACTTAAATATATGAGTGAATGCTGGTTTTTAATTTTCAGGAGTATGCCAATATCTTGTGGTAAGATGATGAGTAAATGATCCAATTATTTGTCTGCAATATTCCACTGAATTCTGCTAGCAAGCTGTTCTGAGAACAAATTTATTATTACTGGTAGTTGATTTAATCTTAACCCTGTTTTTTAAGTAGTTTCTTTTGTTTTCTATTATTTTTTGGTCTTGGGGAGGGAGAGGGAAGGCTAACAGATGGGTGAAATAAAAAAGTCTATTGAGTTACCTCAGGCTTCAGTAGTCTGTACTGAAAACTGAAGTTTTTACTTAAAGGCTTTCAGATTTCCATATAAATCTACTAAAGCTAGTGGTGTAACTGGGAAGAGTAGTTGACTGCTCTCAAGAAGTGGGATTTAGAAGAGGAAATTGTCCTGTTTTATTCATGAGTATTTTATGACAGCAGAAGTGTATTGGAACTTAATAGTCACACTGGAAAGGAATGTGTTGAAGTAGTGGCAGACTTTATTTCATCCTGGCTCGAGCACTGCTGTCTTGTCCCCATCTCTTCTCCTTTTTCACCTTGTGCCAGTATTCATAAATAAACACAAGTTTTCATGAATGATAGAAGATGTCAGCAAAGCAAGCAAACCAATTTGCTTTCTCCTGAGCTTCTCTTTGCACGTGCCACCTGTTGGCCTTGTGTCTGGAGATACCCTTGCAGCCACGTGGCCAGTAGGACCCATGGGGTCATTATGTTGAAAAAATACTTTGGGGTGTGGGGAACAATCCAACCTTGTTCTCCCACAACACCTTCAATTTTCATTTTTCCTGTGTCCTGGCCACAGTGTGTGCTGCCAGTGGGAGGCAGTGAGGGCATGGCTGGGATGGGGCTGGTGCTGACAGTGCCTGTTTGAGAGCACCCCATTGCCTGGTTCTGTGATCTCCCTTTAGGGCCTCTTCTCTCAATCCCCTTGCTAGGCTAGTCCTCATTTCTTTCTCCAAGTTGTAATCCCCTCATGTCCAGTTTCACTTTCCCCAACTACCCTTTGTTCTTTAGTCTGCTCCTAGAATCTCAATTCCTACCTCTTCCCTCCTTTTCTCTCCATTCCTGACCAGCTGAATCTGGTCTCCTGCTGTTTTGTTCGTTTTCAGCCTCCCTACCAGTTTGTTTTCTTCTTTTGCTTCCTTGGCCCAGTCTTGCCAAATCCATTGTCTAGTTCTGTTCTGTTTTGTCTCCTGGCTAGGATTTTTTTCCTCCTCAGTTTTCTAATTTTTTTTGGCTTTGTTTTTTTTTTTTTCATAATGCATGTCAGAAAATGGTCTTTAAGAGCAGCAGAGTTAAAAACTTGGCATTCAGTTCCTGCTTTGGAAGAAAATAGGGGAATGCTAGAACACTTGAGAAATATCTTTTTAAAAGAAGCAAAATTCAGCAGTCTGGAGGTACTGCTGCAATATATAAATGGTACATCTCTATATAAAAATTGAAAGTCTTTTAAAAATAAAAATTATTTCTATATAATTTCTTAAATATTTTGTGATGGTAAGAGATGTATGCAAATTAAATCACAATATTTAGTAGTCTTTTTTTGGATTTTACATGTGTCCCCTTTGCACCAGTTATCACTAATTTTATACTTTACTAGTGTTGAGAACCACCATATCTAAGAAAACTCTTGTCAGTCCTTTTTCCCTTTTTTTGACTTGACACCCCGTTAATTGTGGGTGAGTTAAGCATTGCATTAGGCAAATGGAGGTTTTAAGCAGTATGAAAATTGCTGGGTTTACTAGTTAGAACCTATAAATCAGAGTGCAGGATTTAGGAAATACACATTATATTAAATGCTGCTTGGGCAAGGTCTCTTGCAAATGAAGGGAAGCAGGAATTCTGCCCCCAGCTTTGAGTCATGCTTTGGTTTTCTATGCTAATGTAGGAAGTCTTGCATTCTGCAGTGAGTTAAAATAGATAAAGGAACGTATTAAAGGAGGTTTAGGTATTTTTACAACAGTAAAATTTCTTACATACTTCTGTGTTTTGTTGATGGTATTTTGTGACAGTGAAAGGGTGTTTGGATGAAGGGTTCATGATTTTAACCTGATAGAGTTACTCTCTGCCTGAATATCCTTTTAGCTGGTTTTGGATGACTTCTCTGTAACATGGATGTTGGCATTGGAGATGGGTGTTTTCTGCTCCAAGTGGATTTTTGTAATGCTAAATTCTTTCAAAATAAAAAAAAAAAGTCTTGAATTTTACTGTCCATTCTCTTACTACCTTGTTATTTTATACCATGTTTTCTTGGTATCGTAGCATTTGTTGGAATTGATTTCAGCAAGAGGAATTAGGCTAATTGGGGCTAATTAGGAATTACTGTTTATGGGTAGATTAAATGCTGTGAGACAGTTCACTGAACTGGTGCTCTTCTGCAGTCCCTTACTCCTTTGCCAATATGGATTTACATGCAGCTGTTCTTGCCAGCAGATTCCCCCTTTCTAAACACTGAATTCAGTTTTCTATCTTGAGTTTAGCCAGTGCTATGTGAGAAAAGTACATACTCATGTATTGGTTGACTAACTTCTACATTTGAAACTGGTTCTTTGAGCTTCTAGCCAAAACTTTCTGTTGTTGATCTAGCCGTGAAAATTCTCATCTGCTGCATCACCTAAAAATGACTTTGAGGCAAAAAAAGAAATAAACTAAAGGCAATGCTAAAACACAGTCACAATGTTTGTGATAATATTTTAAATAGCATAAAAGTGGATATTTATAAAAATTGTCAAGTTTTTCAAAAAGAATTTCAAGGATGTAGTTTTGTAACAAAGCTTTGTGTTGTCCTGTTCCATGTGTGGAGGTTGAAAAAGCCCAGTGCAGTTTGTGGGGAATCTGTTCCCCAGGCATGGAGAGGTGGGCAGCTGTTACCAAGTCTCCACAGTTCCTACAGGATGTGTAGATTTTGACTTGTACAATTCAGAGCTCTGGTTAAAAACAGCTCCCAGAGCAGAGCTAATGAGCTATTGTAAATCACTGTGTCCTTCCAGGGACTCACTTTTCCCAGTGCTGCCAGCATTTTTTCTCTTCATCTTGGCCTGATTTTGTTGGCAGCTGTGACTACTGTGGTAACTTCCTTTAATTATGCTGTTCTTTCCAGGCTAGGATAAAACGTGTTTGGCTTTTCTTTTACATTTTCAATATCTGAATGACCTTAATGTATTTTTTCCAGTTTGCTTGTGTAACATGTTAAGGTTTGCTGTTCCTGTGTATTAAATAGAGCTGGATTGGAGGCACAGTTCTCCCTGGAAAGGCTGAAGTGACTTGGTAATACACTATTGCAGCCATTCTGTGAATGCCTTGAGTCTCTGCTCTCAGCTGTTCTGAAAATCCAAAAAGAATAGCTAATCTCAAACAGAAGGGATGTTAAAAGTCAAATTTACATTAGAATTTAAATCCTCTAACTTCCTGAAATATTCCTAAATATCAGTCAGGTATCCTCCTCAGCCAGGTTTTGTAAACTTGTAAAATCCTGTATTAGGAACCAAAATAAATATTTGTACTTTAAAGCAGTGCTTGCCAGGAGTGTTTTGAGGATGGTTAATAGCCTGCTTCCTTTGTGGCTTCATTTCAACAATGACATGAAGCCTTTCACCCTTATGGTTAAATAATCATGTTACTGCAGGTATTCTCACATGGTTTTTGTGGAGTTTTGCATCCTTTGCATTCTGGCTGTATTTGTTTAGTGAAAACTGCACACCCTTTATGAGCTTTTTTCCTCCTTTCCCTAAAAACCCTGGATGGATGGTTGGCTGCCTGACAGTTTGTCACCTTCTATTGTCTCTTTTCCTTTCTCCATCCTGATCCTTACTTTACTTACTTTACTTTACTAAATTAAGATCCTTAATTTTCTTCCAAGTAAATTCCATATTTACTTGGATTTTGAAAAATAAATGTTTATATTTATCTTTCCCTCCCACTCTCCCCCCAACATAACAAGGACATGGACCTGTTGGAGCAGGTCCAGAGGAGTGTGAGGAAGATGTTCACAGGGATGGAGCTCCTCTGCTCTGGAGACAAGATCAAATCAAGATTTAACTGTCTAACAAAAGTTTTGGGTTAGATACCCTGAGTGATGAGGCCTTCTTACCTCTTCAAGCTGCAATGTTTAATCTTGAAAAGCTGAATGTCATGTGGGCAGAGGCAGATAACATGTCATGGAAATAATTGGCTAGGACAACGATTTTGAGAATACTTCTGATGCAATTTGGGAAATCTTACCAATTTTGCAGGTTCAGGTTTTACTGTGCAACATCTTAAAATTTATTTGGAAAATGAGTTGAACAAGAATAAAATCAAACTGAGATTTTGCAGGTGACTGCTTTGTTCCCACATTTTACATGTAAGACTAACACTATAAACACTGGTTTAGAAATGTGTTCTTCAACTTCTTTTTCAATCATTACAGCTTTTTTTCTGCTTTGTCATTATTATTTGGGGTGATTTCTGGCACTATATTCAAACAGTACTAATCAAATTAAGAAAAAAGTGTGAATTTTAGGCTATTGAATTCATACATCTGATTAAGACTGGGTTAAACAATATATTTTTGTTTTATAGTGCTGAAGAACGTGGAGATCTTCTAAGATTTTTCAGAAGCCTTTCAACCTATGCTGAGTGGTATGAACATCGTAAACGCACCTTCCTGCATTTCAAGGTAGTGTCTATTTTATTTACAAGCCTTTATTTATTATTGCTTTAAGTAGCTCATTAAGACAGAGCATTGGAGGTGAAACTGGCTGTCTTTAGCAGAATATGGATCTTAATTTTGTCCGTGGTGGTGAAGAGAATATGAGCTCAAGATCTGTGCTGCATTCAAGGGGCAATTGAGCAGCAATTGCTGTGTTCCTCATGGGTGGAGGAGAATAAATCTGTGCCTTTCTGCAAGGGAGTGAGACAGTTTGCTTTGGTATTATATTTTATTTTGTTTTTAAAAAAACGGAAAAAGAAGAAATTAAAAGAAAATAACACTTGTAGTCTTTGGCATGTAAATGTTGGTTTTGAAGGATTAGATCTGTTTCTCTTGAAGATGTGTCAGTATGTGTTTGGGTGAGAGCACTTGCAGTTCTGGAGTGTTTTACTTGTATGGAAAATAAACTGTTCTTCCCTCCTAGCTGGAACAAGTATTTGAAGTTGGTTTTAAATTATTGGTGTTTGGCTTGTTTGTTTTGGCTTTGTGCTGGTTTTAAGATAAACAACCAATCCTTGGAGTAAAAATACTACAGTCTTACAGACACAAAACATCTTACAGGATGCCTTTTGTTAGAGGAAGATGTTTAGCTGCCTAATCATTTGTGGTTTCTTAGCTGAGTTTTATTTACCTCAAGAATTTACTGCATTAAACTCGACACCATCTTTACTTTTCAGCTGTAATATCAAGTGGAACAGCATTGTTTCCTACTTTTTGGTCTTTTAGGCCTTTGAGTTCTGTGCCAGATGATTCAACTTCTATTATCCAATCAACCAGAGCACAGCAAAGAGTTCTATTTTCTGATAATGTTACAAAAGAATCCAGTCCTCAGCTGAGCACTAAACTGGCATTGCCTAATCCTGCTGGGTTTTGTATAAAGGCTTTTCTCTAATCCCTGCATAGAAAAGGTAGAGCACCAAGAGCTTTAGGGCTTTGTGATTGTTTTTTTCCAGCTTCACTTGATACATTCTGATCCACAGATCAGCAGCAACTGTGGTTTCTGAGACAGTGATTTGGGGAACTGTTGTAAACATTTCTCATTTTAAAATATAACAAAAGAAGAAACAAATAGAAAGGAGATAGGTTTGGAGCCAATTTTTAAATTGTTGTTATATAAGCAGTTTTTAAAAGTATTTGTTCAGATGTTGAGTATAAACAGTGAAATGATCTACTAATTGCTAAAAGATGTGTGAAGGTAATTTACTGAAGACATTACGAGTTTGTCAGGATTACAGATGTTCTTTTTAAAGGTATTTTTATTTCCATGGACAAAGACAAGGGTGAAGTTGAAAGGCAAACTAATTTGGGAGAATATTTACCAAATATGACTGACTGTGTGCTTATGAAGAGTATTTTAGGCCTTCTTATTTCAGCTAGCATTACTAATCATTTCATTTAGAAACAGAAGACATTCTCAGATAAGAGAATTAATAAAAGGTTCAAAGATCAAATCTGACAATTCAAATAACTAGATTGCCAAGGAGAATGAGTCTTTGTAATCTAATGGTTTTAGTAATTTGTGTGAAAGCAATTAGACACATGTTGTTAATATATGTAAAAACAACTCAAGAGTCTATCCTGTTAATATTCACACTTACACAACATTGAAAAGGAGTCTTTAATCTTTGTATTTATTTTTTTTCCCCTACCTGCTCTCTAGACTGCAAGTATATAAGGAGGTAACTCTGCCCTGTTTTGAAGAGAAGACTGTTTGGGGTGGAGTCTTGGGTTTATAGCTTTTCTATTAATCTGTTATTTAAAAGAAAATTGCCAAGGCTTCTATGTAGAAATAAAATAGTTTCTGATACTTTCCTCAGAGTGTAGTGTAAAAGGTAGGCTATTTTTTCTTTCGTGTTTTAGTCCTTGAGAAGAAAGGGATAATGTAGAAGTGAATGAGTCCTTCAAGTAATATTGAATGTTTTGAGATTAATGACAGTTCAAGGTCAATTCAAAATAGGTTTTGAAGGAACAAATGGAGTGTTCCCCAAGTATTCTGTATGGCAAGTCTTGCTGTTGTCTCAATAAATATGTCTGTAAAATGGATTTACATCTGCAAATAATCTTCTAACCTTACTCTGCTGTGGGGCTGAACAACTGAAACACGTTGGCAAGGCTGGAAGAGCAGGTTGTTGAAGCTGATACTGATAAACAAGAACAAAAATTCAAGTTTTATTGGAAATACAGAACAGAAATGAGTGATAGGAAAAAAATAGAATGGTTTACATTCAGCTTGATATTAGTACTGGTCACACAAACAGGAGGTGGAAATCCTCCCTCCTGAAGCCTTTCTCACTTCATGTTGTGATTAACTTGCTGTGAATGGGGAAAGTAAAGTAAAACACATCAGATAACTTGGTGCCTGCACGAGGTATTCAGAAAGTACCACTTGTCTACTTTGGGTTGCTCACAAAGTATTAAGAGTATTAATATGCATTACTGATGATAATTAGCTTCAAAAATATATACAACATTTTAGTGTGAAATTAATAGTGTGGTAGTGGGTAGGTCTTAGAATGTTTACGTGTGTATATATTACAAAAATGTGCATATATTTGTGTATACACATTTTTGGTGATATTTACTGATCCTGTTAATATGGGAAAGAGCTTGTTTTAGTAGCAATGATTTGTGATAAGATCAGAGGCTGCTGCTTTATGTAACATTCATACACTTACAGCTGTGTTTTTTCCATCTTAGGTATTTATCACAAGAGGCATGAGAGAATTGATGGTTTTAATTTTTTCCTAATAGAACTTTGGCTTGATATTGGAATGTATTTTTACATGCTTTGAAGTTGCTTTTTATGTTTTGCTAAAAACCCGGAAACATCAAAGTTTTATGACTTATGTGGAAAAATGAAAACCAAGTATTGCTGCCAGACTTGGTTTTTTTCTTAGTTAAGACAATGGAATTTCCTTCTTGTTACACCAAATAACTTAAAATGGAAAATATTGGGGATTTCTGTTTTTCTTGGGTAATGGGTTCAGGGCAAAAATATATGTTCAGAATTAAGTGGGCATCAATTCCCCATAGCACAAGCACTAACAAATCAAGGCTTAGCTAAATAAGATAAATAAAACTAATACCAAATATCTTGTGAAATCAGTATTCTAGATGTAGTGATACATCATCATGCATTTGATGCTTAACTATTTCTACAAATTAGGAATCTATACTAGCTTCAAAATTAGCACGAAGTCGATGTGGTAATAGTAACTAGCACACCTTTGGCATTCATTTGTCTGGAGGCTTTACACCTGTGGCAGGTGTTTGAGGGGAGAAACTGGATGTCAGAAATGTGCAGTTGTGGAATTAAAAACATTGTGCCCTTTATCAATGATGTCCAGTTTTAGATGAACTGACTGTCAAGGTCTGCACATGTCAATTTGTGTTTTTAATAGGCTGCATAGGTTAAAGTAGTTGAGTGAAATGCTTGAAGTTAATTCTGATTTCAGATTAATGATAGAATCAACTTTTCTTTTTAATTTAAAAATCTGATTTGATTTTTCCCTAATGATCACAA
This sequence comes from Edolisoma coerulescens, assembly GCA_013397115.1. Classification (NCBI taxonomy): domain Eukaryota; kingdom Metazoa; phylum Chordata; class Aves; order Passeriformes; family Campephagidae; genus Edolisoma; species Edolisoma coerulescens. The sequence continues at coordinate 1,504,466 of VWZW01003625.1, read as the reverse complement.
GTATTGTTGTACAAGGATAATTCTTTTTCTTTGCACTGACATCTAGATGAAATCATACGTATTTACAGGTAAACACATGAATTCAGCTTTGCTGTTAATTATATTGTCACATTTCCTGTCAAGAGAAGATGTGGACCCAAGGCTTGATCTACATCATTAGTTAATAATTAAGATATTTGAGTCTATTACTTAGACTGTTATTTTAAAATGGGAAGCTGGTGTTGCAAAAGCAGCTCTTGTGAGAACAGCTCAGCAAAATGTATCTATTTCACTTAAAAATACCTTGTGTAAAAATAAAACACATATGTTATTTTCAAAGCAAAATAGTAGAAGGAAATCTAAAACATCTTTGAAAAGTTCCAGTTGCGATGTTGCTTGGTGTACTAAACCTAAATAGGAGTTATTCTCATTTACCACAAATCAAGTTTTTAAGGAAACTTTAATGAATTTAAGCTTTGAGAAGTTCTGTTTCTAAACATAACTTCCTCTCATATGCATCTTCATCCAATACACCTTTGAAGGTCAAGTGAAAAGATTTCATTTCAGGTTAAAAGACTGGGATTGGCATTCAGAAGTATTTTTCGTCTTTGGCTTGCTCAAAGAATATCTTGCATTTATCTGAAAGTAAAATGTGGTGACTGTTCTGAGTGCTGGTGAAGAATGAGAACAAGCAGGTTTGTGTGATTTTACCTAAAGAGTATGTGGTGAAATAAAAGTTGAGATGATGTGTGTGCATATATATATATATTTTTACACTTTCATTAACAGAAAAGATTCTGAAAGCATGAGGGACGCTGTAACTACTAAAGTGACTGGTTTGAAATGGTTATTTCAGAGGAGAATGCTTCAACATAGCAGAAGGTCCTGGGTATGCAGGGAAAAAGAGCATTAGTAAGGCAGAGGATATGAACTTGTAAACAGAGGAAGAAGTGATCCTTGTTGCCATGCCTTTGGCATGTGGAGTGACACGAGCAGTGCTAGTAGTACGTTCCCACGGGCAGCATCCTCAGGCAGGAGAAGGCGTTAACGTGCTTGGCCAGGACGATGGGATTGCCCTCCATCCTGATCTCGTCCATCCGCGTGCGGATGTAGCGCGTGTTGTTGGACTTGCAGAACGTGTCATCCGTGATGGTGGTGATGTTGTTGTACTGCAAACCAAAACGTTTTTATAAATAAATACATACATGCATGTGTTCAATGCATTGTTAATAAAATATTATAGCTTAATGTTGCTATTTCCTATTCCTGATGTACAGAAACCAGTAATAAATCCTTGCATGGGAATTAGCAACTTGTGGCTGGTTGTGGCCATACACATTAGAGGTAAATTGTTTTATTTAGAGGTGCATTGGAAAGCTGTAGTGGGGACTGTTTTAAAATAGAACAAGTTTGATTTGACGTGTGTAACTACTGAGGCTTTTCCTCAGAAAAAATTCCCTTTTTAAGGGAAATCCTTTGGGAATACCTGAAGGTGAAGAATGCGCAGACTCTCCGGTAAGTTCAGGGGAACAGATTCCAGTGCGTTGTGTCCTAGGTAGAGGTAGGCCAAATTTGTGAGCTTCTGTTAAACAGAAAGAGAGGTTACTCATGCTGGTATTACTTGAGCTTAAGTAACTCGTGCCTGTTACAAGACGTCAGTAATTTTTTCTGATGTAACAAAACCCATTCTTTGGTTGTGGATGTTGATTTCTATTATATCAAGAAATTCATAGAACAGACTTCCTATGTTTGGGAAATTTCAGTGTCAGCATATTGCTTATAAAACTTGAGACCACTATAAAGTACTATATATATATATATTGTTTGTTAGTATTTCTGTGGTACTCAGAACTGTACTTGAGCCATCAATTTTTCAATGTTTTTTCTTTACATGTTAGAGAGAAAGGAAGTAGGTGAAATATTTCCTAGAAAATCCTTTTCTACATGAAGGACATGAGCGAGTGCACAAATGACTGATATTCCAGAGTGCCTCAAAAGCAAAACAAAAGCTGGAAAGCTGCTTCACTGTAGTGTGTTTCTTAGATTACAAAAAAGACAGAAAAATAATTTGATGGCAGACTGAATAGTCTGGTTACTAATTTTGTTTACTTTGGTTACTGAAATTACTGGGTTTTTCCTTACCTTGAAAGCATTTGCTTTGATTCCTCTGCTCTTGATTCTGTTTTGGTTTGCATTAAATGTTGTTAGTTTGGGAGGTAGAACAGGAAGTTTTACAAGTCGATTTTCAGCAAGAGAAAGTTCTTCCAACAGCAGAAGCTTTGAAAAGGCTCCATCTTCTATTTCTTCTATCCTATTTCCACTAAAATCAATTCTTCTCAAGGTAGCTTTACACAAAAGAAATGAAAATCTAAGTATCAACTTTATAATTACATGGCACGTAAAATGTGTATGGCTGTATATGCTAAATGTTATACTGTTGGATGCAGCATCTAAATTGTGATCTACAAATGCAAATACTACTAAAATATGGGTAAAATTGACATTTGGATTTTTTTCCTGGTTTTAAATTGAAAAAAGAAAAGGGAAATGCTCTGAATCCTTCTTTTTGTCTTAGAGATAACATGATTTCAGATATTCATAGAATTTGTCGTGCTGTAGAGTGAGATAGCTGGGAGAGCTGTCCCTGGAGCATTTGAAGGAAAAAATAATGCCTGGTCATTTAAGACTGGCTGGGACGCCGAGCTGAATTTTATTTTTAGCAATCTGCTCTTTCCCTGATTGTTTGGGCGCATTAAGATGCTTACAGGATCCAAAATGCATTTCCATTTTGCCTTTCCAGTTCCCATTGTAAAACAGAAATGGAAATTGGGGCGTCACTTACTGATGTCAGCGAAGTCTGAGGCTGCAATCCTTTTGATCTTGTTGAAGCGGGCGTACAGATAAGCGGTTTCCTTGGGCAGGGGGGGCACGGCCTCGATGTCGATCTCCTCGCAGTACACGGAGCCGCTCAGGCACACGCACAGCAAACACGTGGGCAGGTCTGCCAGCGAGGGGGTGAGCACACAGTCACAACTTACTCAACTCAAGCTTGGTTATGCCAAAGAGAGTTTTTTCTAGTGTGTTTTAAGATTTCCCATTGTTAGGTTTTTAAAAAATTCTATTTGCGTCAAGTTCTGGAAAGATTTAATGTTCTCCGCTGGTTTGGGGTGTTTTATTCTTTTTGTTGTGCGTGATTTCTCTGTGTATAATCTCTGTTCTTACCTGAGCATGTGAAATGCTATTCATCGACCTGAATTCAGTTTAAATCTTTAGTTGGCCAAGAGTATGGTGAATATGACAACTGCAAGTCTGTGACCATGTTAAATGTCACATTTGGGACCGTTCTTTAGAAAACAGAAACCCACAAGGAGAAACACCTGGCAGCGCACACATTTGGTACTATAATTGCATTGGAGCATTTCTGGCAGGTCACACATTATTCTGTGTTGTTCCTAGCTACTGTTTTGTCTAAATCTTTTGGTAAAAACTCCAGCAATTACGTTTATATATATATAATTTTAGAACTGTATAATGGTTTAGGTTGGAAGGGCCATTAAAGATCATCTCATTCCAACCTCCTGCCACAGACAGGGACACCTTCCACTAGACCAGGTTGCTCACAGCCCTGTGGACAATCTCTGTCTGTTTTATACTAAGATTTTTACAGCTGTTATTTTAAGTAGAGAGAGAAACTTTTTGTAATGTAGTTTGAGACCATTGTGGCTTGTCCCATTCTTCATGGACAGTAGTAAAGTATCAATAACTTCTGCTTTGCTCTAGTCTTTTATGCCAGCAATATTCAAATACATATAATGAATGTGGCTTTGAATCCAGTTTCACCACCACTGCCGTGTCTTGTGCCGTGTTTTCTATATTTTGAGAGTTTTGGTTGGCTTGCACCCTGGAGTGTCTGCAGTGCAGAAGGCAGGGTCATTCCACAGGGTAGTTGTCACTACACAGCAAAACAGGACCTTCTACAACCAGTGAGGAGTTACAGGGGGAGCTGCTCAATACTGGGAAGCCAACCCAGTACATGAAACAGTAATTCTTTTTCTTGCAGCAGCACTGCAGAGAACAGAATGAAGATTTTGAGGTTTAGCTTTGTGAATATCATCATTTTTAGGCTTCAGAGTTCTGCCCCATTTGGTGGTTTATTTTTTTTATTTAGTGGCTTGTTTTTCATATGTTTGTGTAGGAAATGGAAAATGTTTGTGAAACAATGTTGTCATTGTTAAAAAGGCAATAGTTTTTATGCTTGTCTGTCCAGAAGCTCTGATGTTCTTGGAGACTTGCTCAGCTTTTGATGGGGGCTTGTTGACAGGTGCTGTTTGGCAATAATTAACCTTGAATTAGCACTTTGGTGTAGATTGATAGTCCACTGCTCTGGCTGAATCATCAGTTATTTTTGGAAGTTTAGATCACAGACAGACAAAATAAGTGTGTCTTTTCCACACTGCTCTGTTTGGCAGAGAAACTTTGTCCTTTTCATGTGTAGAGAGCATTGGGACTTGTTAAGAGAAGCCTGGACAATGTACCCAGAGCCTGTAGGAAACTCTGGCGAGTAAAGAATGATCTTGATGCATTTCAAACATTGACCTCCCTGATCATCAGATGTAAACTTTGAGAATAGCTGATTCTTCAAATAAATCTATTGAATTAATTGAAGCACATCATATTTCATCATCACTTGTTTAAACTGTGGAACTTGCTAGGGGGTGTATTTTGTTTTTCTTAGTTGTCCTGCCTCAGTTATTTAACTTGGGTACATCTCAATGGCAAATATGACTGGGTAAGTCTGTGGAGATTCTTACAAGCTGTGCTTTGTGTATTCAGAGTTTACCTGAGGATCCTTTAAATTTTTCAGCCTGCTCCATCAGAAGTTAGAAGGTTTTCCACACGAGATATGAAAGATATTCATAAATGAAAAGATTAATTCTGTAGCCTTTGCCATCCTTTGCACATCAGTTTTGCATATTAAAATACATTCTTTTGGATATCTTAGACATGACAATATTCGTGTCATTTAACTTACTTGTATCCTTTGTTGATGGGACATCGAGTTGGCTGTCATCACTGTGTAGTATTAGGGAAGTGTCAAGAGAAACGTTTGTTCCATCCTTTGTGAGAGAGCAAATGTTATTTTAAAACACAAATTGCAAACAAAAAGCCACAGATGATTACAAGGATCTGAAGTAACATCTTTTAAAAGTGAGCTTCCTACAGCATACCTCGTTTTGGCACTTAATTTTTAAAATCCTCTTATAGGTTGGATGACTAATGTGATGTATTGTCCCTTTTACAAATGAGCTAGTCACTTTGAAAGGCAAGAAAGGAAGGTGCTGCCAGTGCTCTTTAGAAAACTCAAGTTGTTTAGAAAAGGACAGTAGACATGAAATAGAAAATACAGACTACATGGTGGGAAGGAATATGTAAGTGGTGGGTGTTTACTAACAGTAGAGTTTTGAAAATCAAGATTTTGCATATCATGCAAAATTCAATAGGATTCTTGTGAGTATATTTTGTTGTTGTTTTACCCAAATGACTGAGATATCCTTGCATTTAAGGCTATTCAGAATTCCTCCTGGAGACAGTCATTGCATCTTTTCAATTGCAGGACAACTTAGTTTATAAACACATTCCTTGCAGGTATTGGCTGAAATGGAGTAATTTGTTTTCATGAACTACATGTAAGTCTGTGTTAAGGCATGGGCTGCTAACAGAAAGGGCCTCTTGTGATGCAGGGAACTGTAGTCAGGTTTTCACTGGATACTGGAGTAATTTAGAGAATTACCTATTACTGTATTTATAGTATAGATACAGTGGCTTATACTGTGATTTGCATGTATTAAGGTTAAGGGGATTTCAGGTTGGTTTTGGCTTGCATCATTCGTTTGGATTTTTTTTTTCTGATGGGGAATATTTGGAGGACAGAACAAGACAATATGTTTTTTGGTGTGCGTGGCTATTGGAAACACATGCAGGAAGGAACATTATGAGATGTGGAAGATGTTTTGCTTTAAACATACTTAAGGATCAGGGCCTGGCAGGAGCAAAGTGCTCTCTTGGAGAGCTGCTTGCACACTGAGAGTGCTGAGAGATGAACTCCTTTTAGTTTTTTTTAATCCCCCCACTCTCCCCTTCTTCAGGCACACAGGTGGTTCATCTGCAAGTGCAGTATGCAAGTAAGAGCTTTCAAGTTACTTCTGATACTGTGTTTTATTTGGTACTTAGTTGCTTGCGTGTACTTTACTGTGGGAATTTTTGTATTCTGCAAAACAAACCCCTCAGGCTTGACATAAAGCCTGAGAAACAAATATCTTGGCCAGCCTCTGTCATTTTGACCCCTTTTTAGCCTGTGAATCATCCGTCCCTTGGCTCTGCCCTGTGTCTGCCTCTCCAGGCTCTGGCTCTTGTTTGGGCTGGGTTGGTTTGCCCTAGTGAAGTTTTAGGTTCTCAGTTAGGATGCTGGCAGCAGTTTGGCCGTGCTGGGTGGAGGGAAGCTGGGGTTGTCAGCTCAACAGCTACACTCCAGCCAACAGCAAACCTCCCAGAAGCTGTCTGCAGAAGGAGTTAGCTCACATAGGTAGGTTGGTTAGGCACATGGAGATGTGGACTTTGAGGTATCTGTGCCAGTGGAGACCTCTGAGTGCATGGACTGGTAGTGGGACAATTGCACTTGTATGGCTGCAGCTGGTTTTGCTCCTGAGGGACATTTAATGACATTTGCTGACACAGCTTATCTGTCCCAGGTGAAGATTTCTTGCACAGTCTCCTACTTGAGCCATCAAAGAGTCTGCACGGGACTTCCTAGCAGAATGCAATGTATCACTAATCTCTGCCAGAGGGAAATGTCACAAAAAATTAAAACTGGTAATTTGCAGAATACTATTAAATCCCTAAGATTAAAGAAATATTTGCTGATCAGCTGTAAAAATTCCTAACCATGAAGTATCAGTGCAGAAGATTGTTTGGATTGTAACCACAAGTTCATTACTTGCATATGTAAGGAATGCACTGAAGGAATATTGGCCTACTCACATACTTAATTTCCACCTGCCTCTTGCACTTTACTGCCCAGACAGAATTACCCATACAAAGCCACATTAACACTTCACATCTAAATACTTTAACCATCTTCAAATTCTTCAAAATATTTTATTCATCTTATAACACAAAGGTCTGTAAAGCTGGTAGTTTATGCTCAATGAAATGAGTCAGTCCAGATGTGAGACAGCATCTATTTGGGTGGTTCTGTTCTCTTGTGGAAATTAAGATTTTGTGTTTTAAATTGTTCAAATTTTATTCAAGACTGGTGTGGCTCTGGTTTCAAATAATCATAGTAATAAATTTCTTCTGATGTTTTTAGTAAAAGTCTCTTTTCTAACTGTGTGTTCAAGCATACAGTAAGGAGTTAAATTTGTATGCAAGATAGATTTCTGACTGGGCATGCTTGAGGGAACGTTTGGCACGCATTTCAGTTCCAGTTAACACTTGGAATATTCGGGGAGTAAAATTTGCAATAAATGAATAGAAGATCTGTTTGTGCACCCCATGATTTCAACTGGGAACACTGGCACTTGTGTCGATGTAGTTGTTGCACATAAGGAACTCATTTATTATTTTGCAATGAAAACATGTCAATGACGAACTGACCTGATGGAAATAATGACCAGCTACATTCCTAGAATTATCCTAAGCAGAACTGTTGGCCTTCAGAAGACCTCCAGCTTATAGCACTGCCAGGAGGACTTTCACTTGTCTGTGGCACGTCTGTTTCCATGTAGGTGTACTCCTCGCTGTTCCTTTACTGAAACAGCAGCAATCTACTGCAAACAACTTATTAATGGGTGTCATCTGATGCTGTGCCTAGCTGGTTAAACTTAACAGGTTTAGTATTTTTTAAAAACTTACTTCTGAGTGGATAGTCATTGATTAGTTAAGAGGCATTTATACAGTGCCTTTTTCATGGGTTTATGAAAACATGTTACTTCATCACTGTGGCAGATGTCAGATTTAAAAATACCTTAGATGTTTTTTTGATATAAATACGTAGGTGTTTATTTTAGTCAAACAGTGGAAAGCTGTAATTCAAATAGAATTGGGAAAATATTAAAAAGGTATGCAAAAGTAATTTTTCTATATTTGGGCTGCAATTTTTTACTTACTATCTTTTGCTGTTTTATTTTTTTTGCTGTTCAGACTAAGTTATTGTAACAAGTACAGTTAATATTAATGAAGACCTCCTTGAGCTTTTCATACTGGGCTGTTACCACTTGGTTTGGATCTGTGGTATTTTCCTTGGCAACTACTCTTGGGACAATTGCTGCTGGTTTTTCTCCCTGATCAGTGTTGTATCTCCTTCTCTTGAGGTGGACTGGTTAGGTCTGAATGGAGGTGTGAGGTTTGTAACTGTCCCTGGCAGCTGAGGCTGTGGCACTTCACTTAATTCTCCCCTGGCTTTGTGTTTTCTGCTTTTGTATTGAAATTCAGAGGCAGGAACGTGGAGCACCCAACAAAAACATTTTGTTTGGAGATGCTGCTGAGTGCACTGAGATGTGGGGGATATTCTCTTTATTAAGACCCTCAAAGTGTTAATAGTGTAGGTGACTCCTGCAGCACTGGACATTCTGTAGAAGTTTGGGACTGCTAAACTGTTGAGCTGTAAAAAACCCAAACCGCCCACCCCTGAGAAAGTGAGGCAAGAAACTTGATAGTTTGGCAAGTCAAAAGAGAACCTGTGGTTTATATTGGCAGGTTATGTTCAATAGAAAGGGGGGTTCCAATTATTACTTTGATACTAAAAAAAAATTTAAAAAATAAAATCACCTTCCTTGTTTTTAAGCAAACTTAATGAGTTAATACAATATTGTTCAAACTGTTGAGCTAGTAATGAATATATCCTGTTCTTGAAACTCTTACAATTGTAGGCACGTAAGTACAGCAGAGTTAAAATGATGCTTTAGCCTTAGTTGTGCAAGCCTGCCTTCTGTGGCTTACTCAGACTGTAGCAAGGGTAATATTTCTGTGGTTTTAGTTTGAGTGGCTTTCCCTATGTCTGAACCCATTGTATGTTTTCCTGTTAAGACTTTTCCATAAAACTCCCATACATGCACATAACACCTTTTTCATACAATGCTTAGCAGTTAAAAATATTAAAATGAAAATATAAATAAAATACCTTTCTTATATCCTTGGATTGCATTTCATAATCTTGTAGGGTCAGGCTTCCCATGGAAACATCTGTATCATATTCATACAACTGGAGTGATTCTTGCTGTAGAGGTGGTGCTGGATTTACCAAAGGTACAAACACAAACAAAAAAAAAGTAGCCTGCAAAGTCTCCATTCTTGCCCAGAACAATGTATGTGGCTTTCAGTGAGCTGGTGAAGATCTGCTCGTGCCTGGACTCTGGAGAACACTTTCTTTGGGACTGGAAATGAAAATGCAATCCGTCAAAACAATATTTAAAGCCTAGAGGACTTGTTGGCAGTGGTTTCTAACGCATAAGGAACATGGAACAACTTTTAACTCTTGATATCCTTTAATTAGACTCTGACTTTATAAAAATTCTTCTTAACATGAGAACAAACTGGGAAATAATTAACATTTTCCAACTAATAAGGAAAATATTATCTTAATTGCATTTGCTTGTTTCCCAGTTTGTTATTTTTCTTAAAAGCAAGAGGATTTGGTAAATATGAAACATTTACCATGTATGTAGATGAACTATTAAAATATGTGAGGTTCAAATGCATTTTTCTTTATTGTCAAAATAAGGATTTTCAAACCTAAATGCTCTATAAGAATAGTCTCTCATTGTCTTTTACTTCATATTTGAGACTAAACAAGAGAAGATAACTTAATACCCTCAGACTGTTGTACAGGTTGTGCACTCTTCAGGCAGGAAAGGGGGAAGAGGCTGCAAACATAATCTTTGAAACATTACAAATATGCATGCAATATTTTTAAAAATAAATCTTTGCACAGCATTTTTCTCCTCTTTACTGTAGCTTTATTTAAGCTCTAGGTTAATATACTTTTAGGAAAAAAATCCACCTACCTTTTTAGCAGATTCCAGGCTCTTCAGTGAAAAACCAGATATCCTTATCTATACTTACTCTTTTGTCAATATACTTCAGGTTCAAGCTATGAATTACATCCAAATTGTTGAAATGAATACTCTCTCAAAGTCTCATAGTCTGAAGAGTGCTTTCCATGGGGTAAAAGTGCTTTGCCAGAATTCCCTCTCCAGGGTGAGAGGTAATATCCTGGAGCAGGGGGTTGTACTTTGCAGAACATTTGCAAATGCTAAGCCTGTGTAGCTCATCCTACTTTTGGTGTTCCTTGTTAAAATGGCAGCTTTCTGCTTTGTGGTGGTTTGCTTTTTATAAATGCTAAGGCTTTTTCTGTAAATCAAATATTAATTGTGCAAACTGGAGGTCTCTAATAAGGCATGTGTTATCCATTTTGTGAAATGCTTCAGCCTAGAGACAAAGCAGCTGCTTTCTGAGACAGAGGTAGAGCCAAAACACACGTCTGTTGTATTAGTCACATTTTGTGAATAGCAAAATGTTTTATTACAAGTTGTATATGTTTAGAGAAGTTTCACCTACCTATGAAATGGAAACTTTTCAGTCTGAAGAGTTCTGGAAAAATATTCTTCAGAACTTCTGGTGTTTGTGTTGAGATTTGAGGACAATCAATGTCTAAGTGCTTCATTAACTGACTTATTTAGACAGTTTATTGAAAAATTGGTTTCATAATAAATACTTGCTTTGAATAAAGTTCTGTTCAGTTCTATAGATAACTCAGTAAACGCTGTCCAGGTGTAGAATTTCCATCTGAACTATGAGCAGCAGTTTTCTGGATTTGTAATGCGTTTCTTCCTCCCCCATCCTTTTCCTCATTATGAATTTTTGGCAGTCAGCACAAATGGGAGACAGATGACCAACTTTGAACGTTTATAGAGTAGCTTTCTCAAGTCTTTAAAAAGTATGTAGCAATAAAATCTAGTGGGAGTACATCCAGACTTACATTTCTCTTTTATTGTCATACCTTTTTTTTTTTTTTTTTCCTAGAGTAATATTGGTGATAAACTGTGGACCTTTTGGTTAAGTTTTGTTTTAAATGTTGCCTTGTTTAGCAGCCAAATATCTGTAGTAAATCTGCAGAGTGACTACAGCCAGTTGCTCTCTAAAATCTTTTTGAGTTTATAATACTACCAGTTTCTGTACTCATTTGGATTTTATAAAAATGTCTGTAGCTCAGTTCCTATGCAAATTTAAGTGTGATAGTTTGGACTTGAAGCTTGCTCTAGGATAATGCTGTGATGATATAATGGAGATGTGAAGGGAAGAGGCTCAGTAATAATAGAAATTGGGCCCCGAATCCCATTGGATGCTATTCTGCTGGAATAAAAAGGACACCAGGGGTTTGGAAGTGGTTAAGTTGCAGTGTCAGTACCATCTTGTCCTCCCCCCTGGCTTCATGCATATCTGGGAAGTAATGACACAGCCCTGCTTTGTACTTACCCACCCCTCTGCCAAACATCCAGGTTAACATTTCCTCTGTCTCTGGGGCATCCAGATGTTCCCAGTGCTTGAATGTAATCAAAGAATAGCTATTCTTAGGGAAGAAAAGTAGTAAGTATTGAAGCTGAATGCAAGGTATAAAATACTAAATATATTTGTTATAGTCTTGTAATTATTTATTTTGTAAGTACTGAGATCCTGGTTTTCACAGCTACCTACATAGAATGTCTTAGGAATAGCTTTGTCTTTTCCTTACATACAGCAAGTTTAAAAAATGAGGGAAAATTACTAGGTAAATGAGGCCTTGAAAATTTAGGAAGTCTTCATTCAAGGAAACTCTTGTTTGCTTTGATCTGCAAGAGGAGAAGAGGCTCTGAATTGTTGGACAACTTCAGGAACAGTTTCTGCACGAAACATTGTGAAAAGTCTGTATTCATCAGGGTCACAAGATTTCAGCTGTGTGCTTGTCACAAAAATGTTGTCGTGTATACTCCAATAGAGGCACTGCTCAGAAACTCATTAATTCTTCCTTACAAATACATTCAAAGAGTGAGATATTAAGTAGCTCATTTGGCTTGATTGTCATCAAGGAGTAACTTACAGTGCCAAATAAAATAGTCATCTTGTCCCATAGTTTGTCTTCATTGTCGTGAAAGAAGAAAATATATCAGCAAATAATGTCAGATAAAACCAATTTTTATCTGAACATGTACCAGATGCTCAGATCAGCACAGGGCTGGGGGTGGTACGAGTGGCTGCAAACAAGGAACAGGAATATTGCTTTATTCCTGCTCGGAGTGACTAGAAACAACCACAATATCCAAATCATGTGAGATGAAATATGTGGTTCATATGCACTGGCAGTAGGGGAGCTCAGAGGAGATACCCTGGCAGGCAGGGAGTGCTTTCTAGGCACTGTTAGTGCTTGGAAATTGGATGTGTAAGTGTCTGTTGCTTGGACTCTGGTTACAAGGATCGATGTACTTGGAAGGTGGTTTCTTTTCTGGAAACCTAAGCCTGCTGTGTTGTTAACTCATTGAACTCCAGTTTTTGAAGAGGGCCTTGATACTGTGTTTATGGTGTGTTTTTTTGATTTCCCCATAATATCTCATTTGCACTGACTGATTTCCCCACAAAATACTTTCACCTGGAGTGTTAGGCATTTTAAAAGGTTATTTTTCCTCATTTTTTTGACATGGAATCGTGGCTTAAGTTTGAACAGTAGTCATTTCCCTGTAATTTTGTAAGGATATCAAGTGTAGCTGAAGGTGTAAAAGAACCACAAGAGTTCTTTTCTTGTAGTGGATAGAACCCAAGCTAATCTAATGGGATTGGATTCTGGTCTCTGGATTCTACGGTCAGAAAAACTTAACTTTAAGGGAAAAGGATTGCATACAAAGTAGGTGCAAAATTTGTTCCCCAAGGTTCCCTTCTGTCATGTTAGACAACAAAGAATAAAGAGCTTTTAGGAGAGAAAAAGTGAGAAGTTGGATGGGTATGGATGGCAGACACAGGAAAAACATATAGGAGAGCAAGACAGAAATGAGGGTAACTATCCAAACTACCCATGTTGCTGACTAAATCTTCAGCATCTGGGAAAACATGAAGGTATTTAGTGCTGTTTATATGTCCCTACAGAGGGGATAGACTTTCCTCTGTGGAAGACTGGTTGGAAATTACTTCTCCAAGGTGCCTGTAGGAATTACATGGAAGCAGGGGCTGGCACTGCCTATATAAAGACTTGAGATGGTGCAATGGGAGGCAGAACAGTGGAAAAAGAAAAATGGGGAGGAAAAACCATAGGGCCTTATCACTGGGGTGCAGGGGTTAATAAGGCTATGAGGCAGCACTAGGGAGAGTCCCATAAAGTTGCTATCAAGATATTCCTTATGAAATAAACCAAAGCTGAGATTCTTCTTAATAACTCAGGTTTGTTCTATATTTAGACAAAGAAAGTGGATTTTGCAGCTGCTTAAAGACCTTGGCTTTCATCTTGTATCATAGTCCCTAAAGGACAATATTGGCAGCTTCTGTAGTTTCTGAGTTTTACTGTTTATAAGTGTTCTTGGAAAAAAGTACTATGGATTGTTGCTCAGCTGACCTGTGCTTATGGTGGATGCTGAGAATCACTTATGCAGAATGCTCAAAAGTCAATGTCTTCTCTTGGCCAGAAATTTGTGTGGGACAGAATGAGATGAGGACAAATTAAGAAAGCTTTTAAAGATTCCTGGGCACAATGCTGGATTTTCTTTTGGTGTCATATTTCTGCTTCATGTGGAAGGTAACATGTTAGAGGTTCCTTGGCATAGCTCTTGTGTGGAGTGGGATTTAAACACTCCACAATGGTGACCAGCTGTTCTGGATTGGAGTCATTATAATTGAAAAGGTTTTATAGAGGAAAAGGCAGTTTTTGTACCAGCCTGATAACATGTACAGAATGATCTGCAAGCAGTGAGACATCGATTTACTGTTAAAGAGGGCAAAAGCATTAAGTGATGGTAAACCTGAACTCCATGGTTCTGTTTTCATTTTCTTCTCTTGTAACCTGAAAGAAATAACTTTTTGGAACGGTTCTCTACACAAGTTTTATTTTCTAAAACACAAGCCTTTTCTGCTTGATGTTTGTGTGGGATGAATTCTCCTTTCTAAAACTACTTTTATCTCTTTGCTGCTGCATAAATGCGTGATACGAAACTTCTCAGACTCCTTCATTCCCTTCTGCTCTTTGTTGAGGTCCTGATACAAGGTGCAAAAATAGTTTTAAGGCAGTTTAATCCCAGTGATGATGATGGGGTTGCATTTATTCTGGGAACTAAAAGGATCCCAGAGGGAGGAGGGAGCAATCTCCTGGTTTGTTTGCTGGTTTGAGGACTGAAGGTGGTGCTGTAGAAGAGTCCTTGTATAAAGCAAAGTCTATTCCAACTCAGCATCCTTGAGGGATGGAAGAGGGCTCAGAGGTGGTATTTAATGTAAAATAAATGTCATCATGTCCTAGAGAGAAAATATAGAACACTCCTCAAGATTCAGAATCACTAAAAAAGTATCTGAGATGAAATAGTTATGCATAAACACCTCCAGTATTTTTATGAAAAGTTGCAACAATTTCCAGGGCTCTGTGAATTAGATTATTTTAGGTCACTGTTAGGGCCACCAGCTGCAAAATGGAGACAGCTGAAAAATGACCTAGTGATTTTATGAACATCCTTCCATATGTTTCTGATTTATAATCAGAATTTTTTAAGGCTGAAGACATTACCTTTATTTCTTGAATTTCTGGAAAAGAAAAACTGCTTTTATCAGTTACTGTGTTTATAAATGAATAAAGCACATTGTAAAAATCGTGATAATATTAAACAGAAATCAAACTATGGTTAACAAATACAAATGATAACCAGAGTAACAGTGCTGTCTATTTACCCAGACCCCTCTGTCGAACACATGTTGAACCTTGAACTTTGCTATGTGACATCAGTTATATCCTGAAACAAAAGCCAACCTACTGCAATTTATTACAGTTTCTTAGAATTCCTTCCAGAATTGGCATTTCTTCCTTATGACAATATCATCATTTGTTGAGAGATGTTACTATGTCCACAGGGACATTTGAGTCAGGGCGCCAAGAATCATTGGCCTTATCCATATTTTACTTCGGTGTTCCAGGCATCTGTTCCTTGTGTTGTTCATAGCATCTGCTTTACTCTCTGTGTTCATGGCTCATCTTCACATTTATCTGTTTTCCTTGTGTTGTACTTTTAGAATAGGGGAAGGTTGATTTTTTTTTAAATTTTTTTTTCTCTTTAGATGATGAATTAATGCAATGAATTACAAGATTGTGTTATTATTTATTTTCCTTTTAAATTAATTAGGTTGTTAGAAATATAAATTTTGGGCAAAATAGTTAAAAACATTAAAAATGTTCATATTTGTGCAATTCCATAAGTTGCAATAGTGGCTTATAGCTGAATAGTTCATACTCTTGCAGCAGTACTGGAAAATGATTGTGAAATCTCTTCTATGTATATTTTTTTGGTTGAAAATATAGTGTGTTCCCCTTTCCTGCTTTTTAGGTAGGAAATACCTATGCTTATAGCTCATAATGATCAGGTTGGGCAACAAAGAAGGAAATGGATTTGTATTGTAAAATGGAATGTGAATATGTTAAACTAAGTCAGAAAACGTGAACTATAAAACATCTGTTTTCTATAAAGGAGTTTCTGTCCTCATCCACATAACTTTTGTTATCAGAGTACTGAAGCAAAGTGTAAAAAGTATCTATTGGGAAAAAGCGAAATATATTCCCACTTTTTTGAGGCTAAAGGGAGAAATGTAGACAGTTGGAATAAATTACTGTTACTTCTCTTTCTTTTGATTTTTATAGTAACGTCGTGTGGCTGCCGCTTTACCTGGATTGCTCATGGAGATGCAGAATTCCAGATCAAGCTTTGTTTCTGTATTTTCTGACTGTGCTGTAAACAAACTCATTAAGCTGTTTGATTGTTAGGTTTTGCTGTTACTGATCAAATAAATAGCATGTTTAGTTCTTAGTTTATGAATCTGTTTCCTCCTTTAGAAACACTGTATAATCTGAAAGTAAATACCAGAGCAAAAATGCAGCAAGTATGTTTTGCCACTACATCAAGGCAGTAGCAGTGAGGAGCAGCACATTACCATGGTTCAGGACAGTGAGAACATAGAACTGGGTGTGGAATTAATAATAAAATGTACAATATCCTGTCTCCAGCAATGCCCATAAACAGATGTTTTGGGAAGAGCGAGACTAGGACAATCACGTATGATCCTTGTCTCTATCCTGTCTTCAAATGTTCTTCCATTTTCCAGCTATTTTCAGCTCAGCATTTTTGGACCTACTGTGTTTCCTTTACCAACCTTTAATGGATCTCTTCCAAGGAACACAGTTACTGTTCCAGTCTTTTCTAAAAGTGCTGCTGCATCCACCGTGTCCTCAGGTACAAGGGAGCTTCATTTGATGGCTCCTTCCCTTGTACTGGAGCAGCCAATCCCCAGACCCTTGCTGTCCATGGAACTCATAATTTTGTGGGTATCTGTATCCCCCCTCAGCCATCTCTTTGCTGAGCTGCTGAGGCCTGGTGCATTCCATGTTGTTGATGTAGAAGCCATTCCTTACCTTTGGTGACCTTGCTCTAATCCTTTTCCAATCATGTAATTACAGCAGCTACCTGAGGCTTTGGAAATCAATGCTGTGTTTAATGTCTGGGTGAGCTACAGATTTATGGCAGTGTCTTGATGTCTCTTGTTTTCCATTTGTCTCTAGTTACTCTCTCCATTTGAGTTTCCTTTTTATGACTCCTGGGCACTGAGCCAGTGTTTTCACTGAACACCAATTGCTACTGAAGCGCTTCCGAGTCCTGCTCCTGAGTGATGTTGGTGAGGTCATCCTTCGTTAGTTTTAATGTGAAACTAAGATCATCATTTCCATGGACATCACTTCTCATTTAACAGTGGTGAGCTCTGTTGGCTGTCTCACCATCCTAAGGTCCATGTGCAGCCATTCTTCAGTGTCACTTAGCAATCACTGTTGGCATCTCACTTCTCAGCCTGGTTTGTCTATCTCTTGCTAGCCTTTTAAATGGAATAAATTCCAGCACAAGCCCTTTGCAAAGCTCCCACCAGTGGGATGCCCTCCACAGTAAGAACTGACCATTTATTCTTAGGCTGTTTCTTATATTTTATTTTATTTTTGTTCATGCTGTTGCCTCTTAATCTGTGGCAGCTTAATTTCCTTAAAAACCTTTAGAAATTTTTGTAGGCTCTTTGGATCAGGATCTCCCTTTTCCACATCCTTCATGATTTCCTCAGAGAACTCCAAGATATTTGCAAACCAAAAACATCATGACTTTTACAGAAGGCATCCCCAGTGTTACCAGAGCAAATTGCACTCAGCTAGATAGATACCCATTAATCCAGTACTTTATTATAAATTCTCATTTCTCTAAGGCTACCAAGTCTTTAGTTCCCTGTCCACTGTAAAAGCCCTTCTGGCATAAGTGTCCTATTTGCTACAGATGATATGATAATATTAATTGAAAGGAAAGTGATTTATAATAGTTCTGTTTGTAATACAAATTTCGTGTTCTACATGAATGAGTCAGGTGTAGTAATACAGCTCTGAAGTTTTCAGTTGAACTTTGAGAAATGCATATAATGTCAATATCTTGAATTCTACTTTAAAACTAAAGCTAAGCTTTGTTTCATAAATGTTTTTAAAAAGCAGAAAGTTTGTGATAAAAGATGTAATATTCATACTATAGCTGGATAGTGTTCTTTTATTTTTAGAGCTGAGCAAGCCTTTCAAAAAAGCCTCTATTTTAGATTTGCATTTTGTGCACCATTCACTTAAAATCTGAAATAGTTGAAAGGTTCCCTAAGGCTAATGTACTACACGTATATATTAATAAAGCTATAAAGCTATAGATATATCGAAATTCTTGTATATACTGTGCATAAACGATATTGAGTACTTAAAAGAAGGAATGAATACATGCATGTGTTCCTTATTCATAAACCCAGAGGTGTTTCAGGATGATAAATGTTAATAATTTTTTTTTAAAAAGAGGAAGACAAATTTTGTAGCACTGTAAATTTGTGGGGTGACCATAAAATATTTTGCTATGAATACTGTATCTGTTCAGAATGCAGATAGGAAAAAGGGGAAGGAGAGAGGAACAGATTTCTCGAGTTAATTGGCTGAAGATCCACAACTTAATAACGGTAGAATAAATTTTGTACCCACAAATCCTTACAGCCAGTTGTCCCTAAAGACTATATATTTTCTTAAAGTTTATATTCATAACTTCACAATAAATCTTTCTCTTAAAAAAAGTCATGAAGTATCTTCATTTTCTTAATATTTCAGTTGATACATCAGAAACCATAAATATGAAGATGGGCTTAAAAAATAACTGAAATTCTAAGAGAAAAAATGAAACCTGCCTAACTTCTCAAATTCTAATAGAAATCTGATTACATTGTACTTTAAGTGTAGGACAACTAAAAAGACTACATAAAATTATGCTAAGTTGTAGTATGATGTATGGATCTATTACTTGCAAACATTTCATTCTGCTGTTGAAAATGGGGATTTTTTTCCTCACAGCTAGTAAAGCTCTATCAGGGAAAAAGTGCTGAAAAATAAAAAAGTGATTAAAAAAAAGGCAATAAAGTGCTCTATAGTGTTATCTTCCCCTGTGGTTATCTGGATCTGTTTCTAGGCAGAAGATAAAACAAAAATTTGCATAGCTCAAAGTTTTCTTTGGGTTATTTAAAGCAATTGATTCTATTTTGAAGCAGAACACAGCTGATTGGTATTAGCTGTGCAAAGGGATAGTCTATAATATACCTATAAATTAATAGTTTAAAAAACCTGCAATGCTTCTCTTTGTTCCTGTTCTATGTGGTGAATAATTCTAAATGCAAAGATTACATTACATTTCTATGTGTCTTCTAAAATAACATGGGCTGAAGCATAGGGAAAATATAAATGCTAATGGTTCAGTTGTGTTAATGCACATGCTTTTCCCTAGATCCCAGCAGCTTGGTGAAAAATTGTTTATTGCCTGTGTTAGTAGTAAGAAGCTGAAATCGCATTTGAAAGATTGTGATAGTTAAAGGACAGCCAAAGAAGTGAATATTATAATACAACTTGTCAGGACACTTGAAACATAGTATGGGGAAGGTTTGAAGCTCTGTATCTGTGATGTTCTTGTCCAATTAGAAATTGGAAGAAGAAATATTTGTACTCCTGGGAGATGTGGAGGAACCTCGTGGGAGTATTTTGTAATCCTACTCTCTTGTCCTTTTCTCTAGTGTCTCTTTGCTGCTGCTGTCAGCAGTAGGATGTAGAGCTGGATGGATTTTTGGCCTTAATCCCGTGTTCCTATTAAATATGACACTGATTAGTATCTTAGTCATTGTGCAACTGGATCACTTTAGAACACAGAAGCTTTTGAGGTCAATTTTCTTTCACTTTGGCTGCTCACCCAAAGGCGAGCCCATCATCAACCCAGGTTATATGTCAGGCTTTTATCTAATGCTCAGGTGAGTGTTCTTTGTTCCTAGTATTGTTTTTTACA
Organism: Edolisoma coerulescens; assembly: GCA_013397115.1. Lineage (NCBI taxonomy): Eukaryota > Metazoa > Chordata > Aves > Passeriformes > Campephagidae > Edolisoma > Edolisoma coerulescens. Next base: position 1,484,844 of record VWZW01003625.1, on the reverse strand, counting down.
CCAATAATAGGACTTTAAAGTAGGTAAAAGTCCTATCTCCACTTTATAGATGCATCTTGACTATCCCAAACTATCCAGTTGTTCTAGGATAAGTATGAATAACCCATGCTAATGAAAAGCTTCCATATATACTTATTAACAATGATTACTTCAGTGATAGTAAGGATGAAAATAGCTGTCTTCTGCTTCGTGATCTTCTTCAGTGTCTTGATTGAGCGTTTCCTGATTGTCTTCTGCTTCCTGGAATTCCTCTGGTGTTAGAAACCGCCGAAACACCGGTGTTCTGAGCCGGGTTGGCCTGCTGACAGTGACATTTTGCTCTCCATAATAAATGGTTCTGATGAGAGGGAAGCAGAAGAAGGCATAGGTGCTGATGGGGCTCGTGAGCTTGTTCTGGTCCACCCATATGTAGGTTAACTGATTGATGTTCAGTGGGTCCAGAGTTGGGCACATCACAGTAACGTTTATGTCTGTAAGGGAGTGAAAAATATTAATTAAAATTCAGAAAGTGGTTATGTTTGAGACCTATTGCAAAAGTGAGACTTATGTTTTGAAATTAAAAATGGAAAATATTTTTGTGGTGCACAATAATATAACCCTTCTCTGTGTTTTAAATCAGATTTGTAAATGACAATTGTACCACTTTGGAGGTTTGCAAAGTATGAGGTTGTGAGGTAAAGAATTTGTAATTACTGTTTTATGTGAATGAAATATTTTCGTAGTTCCTTTTCTCTGTATGTTTTTATCAGTTGCTAAATGAGAAGCAATTTTCAAAAATATTTTACCTGTTTTATGAAAAACTGGTATTAAATTTTACAAAGAATTGTGAATTAGAGGTAGGCTTCAAAAATTAAATCCTCTCTAATTTCAAATTGGTCACAAATGACTGAAGATTTGTTTATATTGCATCCTGAAAAATATAGGATGATATTTTCCCCACACTCCTCCCACAACCAATGCCAAAATCCACTAAGTTTATTGCTTTTTATGAAGTTTAACCATCAACCTACTTTCAATTTCATTGTCTTCAATGTACAAATGCTGCAAACTTCTTGGAATATAGAACACTTGTTTCAATTTGTTATGTCCAAGATTAAGTTCTAGAAGGTTGGGTAGATTAAAGGTGTTGTGTGCAATGTTCTGCAGGTTATTATGGGACATTCTTAGAGCAATGATTTGGGGAAGTCTTTTGAAATAGTTTTCTGGAATATGAGAAATGGAGTTATTTTCAAGAGAAAGATGCCGAAGTGATGATGGCAGGTCAGGAGGCATTGTCTGTAATTTGTTGTTGCATAAGTTGAGCTGCATTAAATTTTTCATGTTTGAAAAGGGTTTTTCTTTGAATACTGAGTCATCAAGTAAGTTGTTGCAAAGGTCCAGTGTGGTCATGTTGGGCAATCCTTCCAATGCATTTCCAGATAGCTGGGAAATTTTATTGAAACCAAGGAGGAGTCTCTCTAGAGAGCTGGGCAGAGGGAATGGAAATTCTTCTAATTCATTATGTTGTAAATGAAGTTGCACCAAGTTTGAAAGTTTGGCAAAAACACCATGGTCAATCATATGGAATTTGATTTTGTTGTAGCTGAGGTTAATTTCCCTTACGAAGGTGACATTAGTGAATGGTCCTGCAGGCACAGCTTCAATGTTGTTGTTTTGCAGATAAAGTTGTTGGACATGGCTGGGGATGTTTGGTATTGTCTTGAGTTTCCGGTGATCACAGTACATGGATAAGGGAAAAGCTGGGGGACAGAAGCATTCTTTGGCACACTCAACTGGAAAAGGAAAACGAGGAGCTTCAACTTGGGTGTTTGGGTTAAAATAATATGGAAGTTGATGATCTGGCTCCCCACCATATTCATCCTCAAAATCATAGTCTTCATATTGACAAAGGACCAAAGCAGCCCAGAGGAGGTGAAGGATTGATAGTTGACTCAGAATCCCCATTTTTAAATTTGTATGTTGTGACCTGTTGATGAGAAGAAATATTAAGTTTTAGATAGTCATAAAGAAAATAACACAAAAGTTTTAAGAAGCAGCAATATATAATGAAGTAAGTAGAATAATGCCTTTTTTTGGCAACACAGTCTGTGATATTACTAGGAAACCCAAGTTTTGATCTGTACCTTCCATGTAAAAAACATAAACAAATTTACTGTCCTTGAAGTAAACAGAGGTTTTCTGGTCTGACTTCAGACAAGGAACAGCTTTCTACCTGTGCTGTGCTTGGTACAATCCATAACGAGATTGTTTCTATGAAAAGAACATTGAAATAGATTACTTGGAAATATGCTGTAAAATAGAAATTTATGTGGCTTCGCAAATTGTATGTTCTGTGGCATTTTGTGTTGTTTTTCTATTTTCCACAAAACATGACTGACTTAGTACTGTGTTAATGATGATATAATGTGATTTTTCTGTTCCCATCATTTATTTAAAGCCAGTACAATTCAACCATTGTGCAGTGCATGTGGTATAAAATCTTCAGTGATAAGTTTTCTTTGTAGTCTTCCTCCTCTGTGATCATATGTTCTTTACAGATGGGAAGTAATTTACCTTCTAAGTGCCCTTCTGAGGTGAAATCCTGATGGCTGTGAAAGGCAAATCATTTCGCAGGTCAAATTTTTGATGCTCAAAGCCAGTCTAACATTTTAGAGCATGTTATGCACTCGAAGGAACCCTGTTATTTGGCAGAATGAGAGTTGTGAATCATGTCAAGCTGTTCAACTTAAACACCAGTGAGTCAAAATGTTACATTGCAGGTCAAACCACAGAAATCATGGAAAAATTTAAGCTACTTTGCTCAGTATAGTACAAGAACCCTGAAGCAGAGAGAGAAAAGCAGATTTTCTCAGTTTTCTTCATAAATGTTTCATACCCAAGGGACTCTTTGTTTCCTTGTTAATCTCAGTATTTGTTTACTGAGCACTATCAGTGTTAAAGGAGATGAGACAAGTGGTCATTTCTGATATTCCTAGTGGTGATTACCTAATGCATGATGTATGCTATGAACTGAACGAGAGAGAGAGAATTCTAAGGAGAAAAGTAGTAACAAACTCTTGGAATTCCATGCATCCTGTAATTGTCCTGTGTGACACAGAGCCTGTGTGTGCCAGTGGCTGGGTGTCACCGTGTGGCATTGCCTAACCTGCATATCTATCTCTGCATTTGAATGTAGTCGAGTTTCATAACTGATGAAAACCTTAAAACCGGGTTTGAGTGGAGTCAGGAACTCTACTCCTGGTAGGTCCTTAGCAAAGCCAGGGATTCCTTATCCCTGCAGCATTGTGGGATGTCTGAGCTAATGAAGTAATTAGCAGAGACACAGGGCAGCCTTGCACTGAGCATAAATGCACTGAGCTCATAAACTGTGCTGGGTTGAGAAACAATTCTGTGCTTCGGGAGGAATTCACTGGGTTTCACGTTTCAGGCAGTGTATATCAGAATATCTTCTAATCAGTCCTGTTGATGTCTGTATTTCTAAAATCTGTTTCTAACTCCTACGACTGCCTTCTGGTTTTGTGGAACAGATCCCAAATTGTCCCTCTTGCCTACTTCATGCTCTTCGTTTCCTTTTGATTCCTCCCTCTTCAACTGCAGTCAAGAACTTGAGCTTCACCTTCTGGTTCTATTCTCTCAACACTTCTATTCCATGTCACAAAATTTCCCAATTAATGATTTTTGTTCTCGGTGCCACAATTATCCTTAGAAACCAGGAGGAACAGCTCAGGAAAGTCTGCTCGGTTGGAGGAATAAGGCCTTCATGTGATCGATCTGTTTGTCATGTGGACAATGCAAAGAGAACTCCCATCATGTCAGATGAAATGATAAATAAGAAGTAATATGTACCAAAGTCTCCCACAGGTTTTATGGAGAGAGAGGAGCTGGTTTTGGGGAGACCTTTTGATACGCTGGCTGTAGCTGAGTATCGTACTGGTAGAATAGTACCTGTCCTGCCAGGCTTGCAGGTTGTGTCTCAAAGCACTGAGACACTGACATCTCTTCATTAAATATTTCTAAGAACTTAACTAGCTTTAAAACAATCATGTCAGGTGAAACTTGATAACAGGAGATGCAGGTCAGACGCACACAATATGATAAAACATGTAATTACAAAGTTGAAAAAAAATAGAGAATCTTAAAAGGTTGATTCTCTGCAATCTGCAATGAACTCAGAGCTCAGTAACTGTATTTGTAAGCACTTTACTAGCTGAAAGCTAAATATTATATAACATGCATGAATCACTCTTCACTGAAAAAAATAACACAATCGGTTCATTTTATTCCTGCTTACCAAGAAAACTTACTCTTTGGAAGTCTGAGAAGTTCAAGTTGTAGAGAGCAGCAAGTTCTTGTGCTGGTGAAATCATCTGAGACATAGCCTACCCCAGCTGGAGGAACAAAAGATCTGTCTAAGCCATATTTTGTGGTAAGGAGCCTTGTGGGAAGGCAACACAAAATAACAGCCTTGGCCCCTCTTCTGATTTGCCAGTAAAATTTAAAAAAAACTGCTTTGTGCCACATCATCACTTGCCGTAGATGCTGTGTCATAAGGCTGTGAAGCAATTTCTCCTTTTGTTAAAATCGCTTCAATATCACTGGCAGGATTCTTTCAGTGTTACCAACTCCCATTTAAAAAAAAAGAGAGATAAGTCTTCAAAAATGATTACAGAGGTTATTAGTTCATAGTGCGGGTTCAGCTGCAGTGATTCAGTTTTGCAAAGGGTTTGTCCTCTGAGGATAAAGTTAAGAAACAGTAAAAAAATTAACCTTACCAAAATCAAGGGGAAGCATGTGCTATAGAAAAGCTCTTAAAAACATCTTCCTTGTTTTTCCCCCCACAATGTCTATGTCCTGTCTCTTTCCTGCAAAGGAGTTGTGCTATAAGTGCTGTCGGTGTGGTGGTGTTAAAGTTCAGCATTCGCAGTAACTTTCCAACATCTTTTTTGCCAAGTTGTATAGAGAGAGCATAAATCTTGTGAAAAGGACAAGTATGACATGAAACACAAACCATTTTACTCAAGAAAAATATTTATCTTAGGTTTTAAGAGGGATTAAAGAAAGAAGGTACAGTTATCTGCCCTTGCTGCTATATTATACTTAAATAACTGTCATATATGCGAAAAAATGGCAAAAATGGACAGGTTTTTTTGTGAAATGGTTTAAGCGTATGATTTATCCAAAGCATTTAATTATGCTTTTGGTTTTGTAAAAGAATTACATTATTTCAAAATCTATTCACAAGGAAGAATCTGGTTCTTAAAAATTCTTCTTTAAAAAAGTGCCTTAGAAGTATCACAATTTTTTTGAAAATGTAGTAGGAAGTTTACTTCTTTTGTCTTTGAGCTTCATGAAGCTGATGATTTGCTCGACCTTTTCAAGTTTCTTCTGTAATATTGAGGACAAGAACATGTTTAAGAAGATAAATCATACATAATTCTAACATTTGGGGTATAAAGAAAAACACCAGAAATCATGACCAAAGTGATATTGCAGGAGTTGACAATACTGGAACTAAACTAAAGCAGTCATGTATTTATGTAGAGAATACAGAATACAAGGGGAGAGGTCGAAAGAGAGAAACTAAAACTCCATAATCCTTGATTAATGGTACCACAAATAGTTGAATAGCTACATTGTACCACTAAATCAAAAACAGTAATTATTTTTTTTTAAGAATTAATAGAATACATGCACAATGAGAGACGAAAAAACCCCACCAAGTTTGTTATGACCAGTTAGTAAAATGTTACTGGCTCCTACAAAGTTTGGGTATTTTTTAAGCACAAGACAAAGAACATGTTGCATATTTCGGAAGCTTTGTTCTAGTAACAGTTGTAAGTAAAACATACATAAAACTATTTTATCTAAAGATAAAAATTAAGAGTTCCAATTTCATACCTGATATTTTTCTATTGTTTTCTACTACTGATTGTGTCCCAACATCTCTTAAGCTCTTAGGAGTCCTAAAATCTCATGGTGCATTTAAAAGTCCATGGTGGCAGGACGGAAGAGTCTTTACTTCGAAAAATTGCAGTAAAGCTCTTGATTTGAAGCATATTGAGCTGCAGAAGCTGTTGCAGCTCCAAGCCATGGAATATATTAAGACTCAGTTTCTGTTTTGTTGCAAGAGCTGTTTTGGAGACAAACAAGTCTATACTTTGTGATCTTGGTCAAGTTGTGTGGTTTGATCCTCATTGTCGTTTGCGGTGTGGCAGGAATTTCCTTACAAGGCAGATAATGAGGGGATTAAATTTAGCATCGTTCATGTAAGACTTCTTGTTTCAAAGGCTGTGAAAATTTACTGAATTTTCAGCATGTTTTGTTTTTCAGTTTTAGGAAAGCTTTGGAAGGGCTTATTTTTAATGTTGATTTGTGAAATTTTTTTCATCATTTTATTTATGCAGTTGTGATGCAAAGTGGGATGTATGTCAAGCTGGAAGTCCAAGTTGGCTTCAAGCTGATTTATTTTCTTGAGCTAAACTTGGGTGGATCCTTTTCGTCAATTAAAATCTTTGGCATTTCACCATCTCAATTAGCTGCATTCAACTTAGGAGACTTGTCAGCTTTTTCAATTTTGTTTCTGAGCTGAAGGCACAAGAAGGGAGACTGTCCGAGTATTTTATAAATTTAGGGGGTTTTAGCTAGTTGAGTATGGTCTACCAAACACATTTAAAATTTCCAAATTTTAGTCAAAATATTCTTGGGATAAAGATCACCAGTGGCATTGAGGTGAATGGGACTGGCCCTGATAACAAGAAGGTATAAATTACTTTAAATTACTTGGTCTTTTCCTTTAATTCACTGTCTTACTGTAAAAGATTCTTGGGTTTGTGTTTGGTGGGTTTTTCTTGATGGGTTCTTTTTTCCTTTCCCTCCAAAATTTATAATGGTCCATATGAAGTATAAAGGGAAAAAAAATAGTGCATTTTGTTTATAGAGGGTTTAGGGAACTCAAATAAAGCCAAGCTGTGGAAGTCAGACCTGAGGATTGTACTGGAAGCATGATCTTGATAAAATTGCAAAGTTCTTGGGCAGAGGTCTGGCCCTTCTACGAGATGCCTGAAAAAAGGTCTCAAGCTCTAAATTTTAAAATCCTCTGTAGAAAACTCTGAAGGAATTCTGTGTTTTAGATAAGAATTGGTGATGTTTGTTCCTCTGAGTGAGTGCACAGTAAAAAAGGGAGTGCATAGTCAAATATAACAAGGAACTGTGAAGGTTGTAATTTGGTTCCTCGTAAATCCTGTGGCTTCCTGAAGTAGGAAACAGCTGTAGGCAGTGTCATCGAGGCTGGGCTGCACTTCAAAGTCACACTGTAGGCACAGAAGCTCTTGGCATCCCAATCTCAAGCTCTTAACTGGCAGCCACCTGCAGCCCGTGTGAATTCCCTGTATGATCTGCAAAGGTGCTTCTTACCTGTGCTTGCCATCAACAGAGGTAATATTGACTAAGTACTGGGGCTGTAGTAGCTGCTGGATTTATTTATCCTGTGCCAGAACTCATCTGAAAATTCAGTGACTGCAGCGTAGAGCTCAGCAAATCGAGATCCTGAAGGTCTTGCTCTTGCAGAGCCTGCAGCCCAGCCCGAGCCCTCGCGCACTTGGTGGTGTTCTGCTCTGCATGGAATGGAAAGTCATTCCAGGAGTGTGTCCCTGTGGGAACGTGTGTTTTTAAAGGTTATGGAAAAGGGGCCATCGAATCATATCAACAGTCCTGCAGAGCTGAGACAAGGCCTAATCTGTTTAAAAAAGCAAAGGAAGACAGAGCTGTGCCCTGTATGGGGCTTTCTGTTGCCTCTGACCTGAACCTTGTTGTGTGGTCCCTATTTATTTCCCATTTAGTAGGTGGTATTATGAGATCAAAACCCTGGCAATCCACATCTTGTGCAACCTGTTTTAAATGTTTTGCTTTGTTTTGCTAAGAGCTCCTGGGAAGAAGATGTTGAGCAACTGAAAACAGTTGAGTTTATTGACCTTGTAGCATGGGAATTAATATAATCTCATAGGAAATTATTGAGCAACATCTACTTATAAACAGTAACACACTGAATTTTTAGGGCTGAATTCACTAGAAGAATCTATGCATCTAGAAGCAATACATTAGGAAGCCCTGATCTCATTAGGTGACTGGTTACATGAGTGCATGAACATGTGCAAGGAACAACTGGTATTGCAAAAGCAAAGTATCAAGTTTCCTGGCATGTTCAAAGTTATAATATGTGAGGGTTTTTTATGGCAGCATCAATTTATGGTAGTGGATAATTGAAAGACTGATAGAAGAGGAGGGATGTAACAGTCTTCCAAGTATATTGCTGCATTAGAAACCTTAGAAGGATTTAATACAATATTGGGAGAGGTTACTTTTAAAAAAAAATAGATAGATTTTACTTTCTACAGTAGAGGTATCTAAATCATGTAGTGTTTCTACTAACACAGCAACAAGTAGTCATAAACAATTTACACTGGAAAAATAAAACAAGTTGAAAATGGATGTAAGCAATATTATCTGTAGCAAATAGTGTCTGGTTACTCTAAAATACCCTGAATTATTGTATGAAATTATAAATCTCTGCTGAGGAGAACTGTTGTCAGCTGACACTTGTGTTTTTAGTAATTGAATAGCTTGTTTAATAAATATGCTTTGCTTTATCCTCTGTATTTTTATACAGCCTGCTTTGGTTGTTCCAAGATAGATGACTTTGGGCTGTGTTTTCCTCCCATGTGGAGTTCTGGGAATATTTGTCTGGTTTTGCAACCACTGTTTACTGGTGCAGGTATATTCATTTTCTTGAGGCAGCATTAGCAGTTGGACCTCAAACTTTAACAGAGTCTTTAGTTTGTCTGATTTGTGTCTTATATAAAATTATATAAATGATCACAGTATATGACAGGTATCTTGCACTCACTAATAAACACTGTAAATAAACTACAATAATACAGTGTTTTGGAATGGAGGAAGGTGAGGAAAGGTAATGGAGCTGAGTGTCTATTCCAAAGCAGGTACTTCTCATTTATTTTGAGCTGCTGACTTCAGTGCCCTAAATTCGTAGATGTCTCAAAGAGATTATGTGAATTCTACCATAATAATTTATATTAATACCTTATTCATTAGCTTGTTTCATTCGTTTATAGCTAAGGACTTCCTGCAATTTTGTTAAAAGAATTAGAGAATGTGCCTGCAACTTCAGATTGTTCTCAGGTTTGTATCCAATCTGAAAATCATATGTTTATAAGCTTTTTTTAGGCACTTTCAGGCAAGGATAAAGAGTAGTTGTCTAAGCTATTTGCCAAAGCATTCCTGAATGATCGTGAATAGGAAAATGTTTTGCATTAGCAGAAATTTTCCCCTTGTACGTGATGGAAAGTGCTTCCTATTTACGCTTTTGAGTGTGTTTAAGAGTGATGGTCCTTGAGTTTACAATGACTACAGGATGTGTTTCTTTTCTTAAATGTCTATTGCTCTAGAAATGTTGAAACAAATACAGCTGTCCAGCCTGGTGGTACAGAGAATTTTGCCAGGCAAGCCTCTCAGCTCTCTCCTATAGTCTGGAAACTGAACATCAGCCTTAAAATCGTTCTCAATTTTTATTATCCCTTCTTTCTTAAAGGGAATAAATCCTCTCCTTTTAGCACAAGACCTTGTAATGCTGGCACCACATTGCATTTATAGCCTGCAGTACAGTTCTTATGCAGCCAGAATCTGTGACTTGGAAGCTTTCACAGAAACACCAGGTGTTATTACACATCATTCTGTGCCCTGGCATATGGTTTTATAAGGAAAGATAGAATCTCTCTACCCTTTATTTCCTTCAGTTACTCTCCATTTTTATCTCCATTTTGTTTGGACTTTCTTTAATATTGATGCTCTTTTGGAAGCGATGCTTGTGCATGCACCTGTATTGTGCCCAACATATAAAATAAATGTGTCTTTTGATTTATGGCAGCTAATCAAATCAAAAGTGTGTCTCTATGGTTTGAATGATTTGTGAGTCACAGCTGCTCCTTGGCAGAGCTCGGGGGGGGTCTTATTTTGATCCAATCACTCTGGCTGGAAGTTGTTTCTTCTATTACCTGTTCTGGGATCTCAAAAGGCCTTACTGTGAAGACTTGAGCAAGGTTCACACTTAAACCAGCGTTCAGAGAATCACAGAATGGTGAAAGCTCATTCAGTGCCATCCCCTGCCATGGGCAGGGACACCGTCCACTATCCCAGGTTGCTTCAAGCCTTGTCCAGCCTGGTCTGGAACACTTCCAGGGACGGGGCAACCACAGCTTCTCTTTCCATTTCATTAAGGAGGGAAAGTTGATCTGGGCATTACAGACCTTCCATGGTAATCTGGCAAGTGTGTCCTTGTTCTCTGTTGCTTCTGACACCTTCTCTTGCCATGTCCTATCACTTTTTGAAGAGTGGAGTAAATGCCTAAATCTGTTTGTAGCCAAAATATAAACACCCATAACGTTTTTGTTTTAAAAAAATCAATTATTAAAAAAAATTAACTGGATCTTAGTAAGGGGATGGCATGAAATCAGTGCTTTGAGTGATTAAACTTTAACAGAACTGAGCTGATAGTAGTAGCTCCCTTTAAAAATGTCAGTTTTAATGCGAGACAGCTGTCCAGATCTCCCTTCACATCTTTACCAAACACTTGGCTTAATGCTGAAACTTCTAAATAAGTCTGTGTGTTGTGAAAGCAGCCCCAGAATGGGGACTGGGGCAGTTGTTTAGAACTGCTAGTGAGTGAACTAGATACTGGGTCTGGCTGTGGTGAAGTGTTTGAGTGGAAAGGTGCTTTTTAGAAAGACGGAACAGTGACTTTGCGAAGCAGTTGCACATCTGACAGATGTGTTTTCCATGCTCGCATTTTCTCCTCTTCTCAGGTTCCTGTGCATTCTGAGTTTGGGAGGGAACTGTTCAAGTGGGAAGCATACATTACCCTTTCTGCCCTAAGCACAAGGCACTAGAAGCAGTATGAATTCATAAAACACAGTGTTGCTAAGGCAAAGCATTCCTGAAACAGGAGTAATGAAATATTGCCTTACACGTGTGCTCCAATGGAACGCGCTCAAGGAAAACAGCACCAAGAGTTGTAGTTAGTTTATGGTAAGAAACGTTTTATATTTTTAAAATACTCACTTTCTTTGTGGCTTTGTCATAAATAATGATACAGGGCTTTTATTAAGGGTAACTACTTTTTTTCTTCCATCTGTTAGAGGGAAGTATTAAGAAGGATATTGAAGACTGGGTTTAGATCAGACTTAGTTTTTCTACTTTTCTGAAATAAAAGATCATGGGTTTGTAAATGCTAATTGTTAACTGTGGTCCTGACATGAAAATGACAGGAAAAACATGAAAACAAGGGATCTCTTGGCATGTTGGTTAAGAAAGTGCTTTTGGGGTCTGGGTGTGATAACGGTGGTGTGAGGTTTGAAGCGTTTTCTTCTGTATGGCATCACGACAGATTTTATCATCATATCAAATATTTCAAATTTACAGGCCACTATACAGGGGCATAGTTTGTCAGGGAGATCATTAACTTCCCAGGTTAGGTAGGTGTTTGCATGGAAAATAGCTTCTAAAAGTATTCTGATTCTTTCATCTCAAAATTCATCCTATTACATGGTGGTTCTGCTGGTTCGTGTTAAAGGACAGCATTATGCAGTCAGGGAATATGGGGGTGAAGTATTATACTCTTATACTGACACTTACTTTTGCTGTATTTCTGAAGGTTATTTGGCTTTCTTTTTCTGTGTTAGTCATTTTTTGAATGGACTTAAATCAAAAGTCTTTTTCCTTGTAGAATCTAGTATTTGAGGAAATATAAGATATCAGTAATGTTAATTTATAGGAGGATAGCGTCTAAATAGAAATTGTATGTATTAGCTTAAAATATAAATGGAAAATATGCATTCCAAAAACCCAAGTAAGATTTACTGAAGTTATTAATTTCTAGTTATTAATTACTAAATTTTTCTTAAGCAAGTAATAATTATGCTGCATCACAGTATTGCTTCTGGAGAAATGAGTAGACAGTTGCTTTTATTATTCTTGCAGAATACTAGGTTATCCTGTCACTTCCTGAATCTGGGCATCTTCTCATGAGGTTAATACAAAAGTGGTTTCGTCATGCTAAAAAATTAGGCCCTTTTTACTGACTTGTGAGCCTCGTTCAGTCTGTTTCTTGTTTCACCCTGGAGAATAGAAAGAAGATAAAAGAAGAAGAGCTGACAGAAGGATAATATGGTGACTGGATGTTGTTGGTGGCCTAAATAGGATATAAATTTTGGTAAAATATTATCTTTTAGAATGGCAGGCCAGTTTTCTTTTCCACAAATGAGTTAAGATGATCTGGGAAGAGTGCTTCTGGAAGAAAAATATTTTCATTGGTCTTTATGTCTAAACAGCTTTTGGAAATAACAGCAGCTGAAGAATTAAGAGGCAAGTCCCTGCTTGTGTCTGTGACTTGCTCCCTCTGTCCCTCTGGATATTTTTCCATCCTCTGGCAACCTGTCAGCTCGAGATTTTTTCCATTCTTAGCAGAGACTGTAACTCTGTAATAGTTCCTGCAAATGTAATTGTGAAGAGAAACTTTTCATTTCAGTGTTGCTGCCTGATTCTGGTGGAAACCTTTGTGCAGGTGATGGGTAGCACACGAGTAATGAACCTGGTGTATGAATCGCTTCTCAAGGGGCTCTCTGTACATGTGGTTACTCTGGTGCACCCAGGCTTGTTAAATTCCCTGCTGCTGCACAGGGAGTTTGGAGCAAGGCTTGGCTGCCTGTGCAAATGTGTGAGATTCTCATCAAAACCGAGTCCCCAGTGCTGCCGTGCCAGAAATCTCATCGTCGTCACATTTCCCCTGGACAAGGATTTGAGACAGGAAAGTGTTTGTGCATAGGAAAACCTGGCTGTGTGGGGTTCCCGCTGCAACTGCAGCAGTGCAGTGGTTAAATCCAGAGCCTCACTGTTAATTTGGGTAGGAATGTTCATATTTTATATGAAAAACTGCAGCGAGGCTGTCTGTTGGCAGCGTGTTCGATTGAGCCAGTTTTTTACTGGCTCACATGGGCTTTGAGAAACATCCCAACTCGCTTCAAAATATTGATTAGTTTTGGAACTCTCCTAAATATTGTGAAAGTCTTTCTTTTTGTTTATTTCATACATACCCTTGTCTTCCATCTCACGTGATTCATTCAGTATGGAGAGTAAATCTTGCATTTATCTTAGCAGATAATTTAGACTGTGGTATGTGATACGTGGCATTTGGAATTAGAGTCAGATTTTCATTTACTCCAGAACTTTTCCATATGTTTCCTATTAGCAGCTTTGTTCTCAAATCTCTAGTCTCCCCAGAAAGGAGGGAAAAACTCCCAACACAAGCCCAAGAAGCAATGTTAAATTCTAAACATAGAGAAGGCGGAAAAAAATAGCCTTCAGAACAGTTTCATTATTTTTAGTTTACTAATACTTTTATTATCATGCTGCTGTTAAATTCTGGTAAAAATAAAATGAAAATATTAATGTTTATTTCATCTGTTGCAGTGTACCATAGTTTTTCTAGATAAATAGTGCAATATTTTAACTGGCAATTGAATGAATATGGAAAGAGTGTCTTCAAGAGATAACAGCAATTGCTTTTTAGGACATGGATAAATGCCTTTTGAAATTACATTAAATGATTCTAAAATTGCTTAACAGTGAACTCATATCAGATTTTCTATGCACAACCTGGTTTAGGTAGATGAAATATTTTGCTGCTTTAGCAAGCGGAAGGGGTTAAAAATGTGCACATCTTAGTTTGTATTTTTGAATTGCTCTGGTCTGAGTCATTTCACTCATTTTTGGGAAATGCAGGTGTAGGAATTCCTAATGGGATACTCATGAAACATCTTGGAAATTACCACTATATTTAAAATAGCTGAACTTTCCCTTCTTGATTTTTTTAAAGAAAAGAAGTTTTTATCTTTGTCACGTATTTCACTTGGTATCTTTTAATCCTTATTACCAATTATAACTGAATTTGACACAGGATAGAGGGAAATATTGTACTTGTTATTAACTTACAAAAAATAGCAGCTGGGCAGAGCAAAGTGCTCCAGAGAGGTCCTTCATCTGGGAAAGGGACAGTTCCAAATCCTCCTACTTAGGAGCAGCTGGAAGGCAGGAGGGGACAGAGCTGGGAGCAGCCCCTTGGCACACGGCTGGCTCTGGCCCCTGGCACCACAGAGGTGCTGTGGTGTGAGGTAGAGCAGCTGCAAGGACCTGAGGTCTGCACAACTCAAATCCATGGAAATCCAGGCTTCTGTAGCTTCTTTGCTCATGGAATAACTTCATGACAGCAGCACTGGGAATGAGGAGGTTGTCCTTATCCCTCTAAAGCAGCCCAGGACACTCTGAGCCATCCTTCCACAAGGATGCCTTGCTGGCTCATGTTTAACTTGTCCACCAGGACCTCCAGATCCTTTCCTGCAAAGCTGCTTTCCCGGGCAGCCATCACTCACCAATGCATGGGGTTATTCCTCACTGGGTACAAGATTTTGGGCTTCCCTTTGGCTGAACTGCACGAGCTCCTGTTGGCCATTTCTCCAGCAGCATAACCCCAGAGGGTCATTTATCAGTCACCAGTGAACTTGCTGAGAGGGTGATCTGGCCTGTCATCCCCATCACTGGTGAGGAGGGGGAACAGAGCTGGAGCCAGCACTGACCCCTGGGGCACACTTGGAGTTCCTGACCTCCAGCTAGAATTCACTACGTGGCCTCTTTCTGCTCGCTGCCTTCCAGCCAGTTCTCAGTCCACCTCACTGTCTGCTCATCCAGCCCAAACTTCATTGTGCTTTTAGGATTTATCCAAATAGCTGTGCTCTTTCTCTGTCCATCTGTCCTCTTCTAGCCAGTTTGTCAGATACACTGAATTTCTGCAGGTTTTATGCTGGGCAGATCAGGAAGACACTATTAATACTGGAAAAAGGAAATAAAACAAACGTTTCTTCACCTTCTTTAACTCAGTCTTAGCAGCAGGAGAAAGCACCTAGATGATATGAAAGAAAATGTGTTTTATTGAAGGTATGTTTTGATTTACATTGTGTATATTTGCCACAGCTGATGGTGGAAGGTTAAAATAATGATTTAGTAGTAACTTATATTATTTAAACTTTTTTTTATCTTACTAAGTTTGCTGCTCTATGTCTGCTAATGCTGCAATATTCTTTGTATTGCTGTGTTTGAAGTACTGCGTTAAGTATGTTGATATTGGGGAAAGAGGTCAGGGAGAAGACTTGGAAAAATGAGAATATTTCATCCCTTGGTAATTTAATGGTGTAGAGCAGGACATAGACACATAGCAGGGTTTAGTAGCACTCAAATAGTACTTTAGTACTCAAGCAGGCCCCTCTGCTTAATCAGTGTTCGTGATGTTTACTGGGCTCTTCCTGTGCTTTAACAGTCTTTGTTATTTATTATTTAGAATGACTTCTCCTCCTATTTGTAGCAACAGGCTGCCACCCTCTGGTGAAATTCGTTAGCTGTCGTGTAGGGACCTGGCAGGTTTTCAGAAGAGAGAAGCTCTTTTAAAGTTTGAAAATCTTAGATGAAATAAATACTAATTTTTTTATTAGACAAATGTAGTTACTTGTACAAGGTAAAGAAATAAGAGAAGACTCTTTGAATGATTTATATCAAGTCTCTCTTTCTCCCTCTTTCCTTTTCCTGTAACATTTGTGGAGAATGTAAAGGTGGAGTTGATTTCTTGACAGATTTTCTTCCCATCTGCTGGTACTGAACTGCGTTGTTCTATGGGAAGATCACTGAACGCCAGGGTGTTATCATCAGTTAATTACTATTCTGTTAATTGCATTGCTGTCTATGTTCAGAAATCATTGCTGAAACTCCATAAGGTGCATTTTATATCATAATGTTTGTGTGTCACTGACACATCCACCTGGGTCTATGTTAAAGTATGCCAAAGATGCAAGGTCTGGAAATTATTTCATTATTAAGTTATTAAATTATTATTACCACAAATGCCAGCTGAAGAATGATATCTGAAAATAGTGGAGGGTCATTGAGCATATTTTTTTTCTCATAAATGACAGGCATCCTATTAATTTATGAGGTGATCTAGGAAATTACTGTTTTTTTCTCTAAAAATAACTCCTACAGGGAATGGTTAAAATGAACCATTTGATACTTCCCTGCTGTAATGCAAAATTGTCAGTGTAGTTTAAATCACAGATGAAGTTTTAGACTTCTAAGCTGGCTGAATTTGCCCTGAGGATGGTGCAAACCTAAGCAGTTGATAAAATGTTCTGGAGATTGTTTATTAAGAGTGAGGGTAGAGGTAGATTCTTCAAAAGCAGTGCTGAAGTTTCTTCTGTGAATGTTCTGTCCATCCATGGGTGCTGACGGTAGAAAGTTTCTCAGTCTGGGTGCATGGCCAGGGGGAAGAGTGAGAAAGCAAGAGAGTTTTTAAGGCTGTGGAAGGATAAGATCAAGACTATATGGTCTTCTGCCTCTTAGGACTTCACTACATTTTTACAAAGCTTTTCCATTATAGTGGGACTTCAATAGCAGACCTAAAATTTGGTGAAACCCTTACACAAATACCTGTAAAGAATTCATACGTTTAGAGAGCACGAGGTTGGAGCACTCCTGTTGTCCCTTGCACTAACCCCAATTAGAAAAGGAATTTTTTGCGTTCTCTGTTGTGTTTCCTTTTAAACCTTACCAGTGAATTAGTGTAGAATAATGTACCACACAACACTGTGAGTTTATTCTTTCAGTTAAAGCTACAGAATTGGAATCAGCTTCTCTGTTGGTGTTGACATTGCTGAAATGGTGTAATTAGTGTAGCATGAGTGTTTATGAATGCATATAAACTAGTGAGTCATAGAAATGGAATTATTTTTCTGCTATCTATTGTATTTACTAACACTGGATGGAGTTATGAGTTGTTTATGGTACTGTAAGGTGGGGGAGTCTGTCGTTAAGGGAGTGTTGGTATTTGCTAGGAAATGCACTGCTTAGAAACATCTTCAGAAGCCAGGAATAGAAAGATGCTTGGTCATCAACAGGTTTCAGGTTTTGCGTTCTGTTTCGTCTTTTGTTTTTATTCCGCTTTGAAGTGTGTTACAGAATTTCTATTTACAAATATTGTTCTTCTGTAAAAGCCTCCCCTGGACTGCTCTGCCTCCTCTCTTCACACAGTTTTGTGTCTCTGCAGCACAGTGGTGATAACAAAATATTAACTACGAGAAGACCAAGCAGATGAAAAGAACTCAGATATCAGACTTGATGCTTATTGTGTAGTGTACTTAGGAAGGTGGTAGGAAAGCTGGGAGATTAGGAATTGATTGATTTTTTTTATAGTATTTTCTTCTACAAGTCTGTGCCATTTCCCTTAACTCCTTCAAAGTCTTGGATTTTTAACTTTGTGCAAACCATCAGTGATAAATGACCTGTAAGCTCTGTAGATTTGGAAAAAGGAGCACTAGAGGAAGTGTCTAGAGAAGAGTCACAGAGATACTTGGTTATAATCTCGGAATATTTTGATGTGAGCTACCAGGTAATAAAGTATACACGTGCAGGTATTCTGTAAGTTTATTTAATTTATTTTGAATCCCAATAGCAAATATACACTAAATAGATATCTAAAATATCCATTTTATACAGTACTGTCAGTATTGAGAATTCTGTGTGCTGCCCTGCATAGGAGGGGCAGGGCAGGCGAGTTCCAGCTGCTTGTTTTCAGCAATTGTAAGGTACTTCCATTAAGGAGGGATCCTTAACCCGTGTGGTGTCGAAATATAGAAGAGGAAAAGAATAAAGTGAAAAACATGATTACAGTTGTTATAGATAAAGGAAAATGTTTGTGCTGGCCTAAAGGGAGTTTAATAGTCATTCCTATTAAGCTTGAAGCATATGATAAATCTTGAATCCTACTTTTGAATGTTCAGACTGCATCCAATTCTATCGATAGCAAAACATTGAAGGACATGTTCCTCTTTAAAGTTGCAAGGGAAAATTACCAACAACTTTTAAAGGCTTTTTGTCTGTTCTTGATATGAAACTTGCCTTTATCTCACTTAAAAGATTGTAAGAATATATTCTAGCTTAGAGATAACAACCTGACAATATCGTAGCTTTTTATTGCATCTTTGCTCATTATCAAAAATGGCACAGGAAGTTTCCCTTGAAGTCTGATAATTTTTGGTTTTGCAACTTTTCTTACAATGCTTTCTGGGAGAGAAAAAGGTCCTTACTGTGGAAAAAGTCACTTCCACATGATTTTTAGGATTTATGTGAAAGAAAGAGTAGATCCAAACTACGTGATTTAGGAAGGGATTTAACATCTATAATAGGAAACATCGAATACAGTTTCCAGTTCCATTTCTAAGAGTCCTTCTGTAAGATATAAAGACTTTTGTTTAAATTATTCAAATGTAGGTTGAACATTGTCAAATAATACAATGGATCCTACTTAACATATTGTTTCTAATTAATTACCTCTGAAATAGCAAATACTTTGTAAACGGTTAAATAGCATAAAATCGGCATTTTTCTGCAAATTTCAAGTATTGTAAAACTGATTTGGACAAGTTGCTTTTTGAAACAACCAACTTGGGTCTCACTTGAGGAAATTCCCAAGCTGAACACTGTTCCTGGCTAAAATGCACCGGAAAGTTGAAGGCTGAACCTCCCAGTACTTGACAGGGTTGTTGAAGAGGCTGATGCCGCTGTACAGGGCTTTTTTCTTCCTTCGTCCCGTTGGACAGAAATCGTTCACTCCCAGTTTGGCAATATGGTTGGAATGAAGGAAGACAACCTGCAACAATAGGAACAGAAAAATACAGGAGTTGGAATGAAAATGGGAAAAGTATTCCTTGGCATGTAGGTGACTGAGGTTTGCTACAACGTCAGTTCCATGCAGACTTTGAGAGTAACAAGATTTTAAAATTTGTGTTAAATCTTTAAAAAAAGTCTTCCTCCTGCCCCAGTCTCTCCCACAAAAAAAAGTCACATGCCATTTTATCAGTGTGTTCTCAGAGTAATTGGACTCTATTCTTAGGGGTCTTTGTCCTAAAATGCAATTTTATAGTCTCTTATATAGTAAGAATTATAATGATGCAGTGTTACATTCTCATTTTCTAGAAACATTTTTTGAGTGTAGCATTTTGTTGTCCTTGTTTTCTTTTTTTCTCTAGGAAGTATTCCTGCTGTTTGATTTTGTTTATTTCTTTAATAAGCTTTTATGATTTCAGGCTCTCCTAGAAGGAGAGTCGTGGCAAAATATATGTGTCAGTTAATTATGCCTTTTGGCTGTGACCTAATCAGTGTGACAGTGGGAAAGCCAAACAACTCAGAACTCCCAGAGCTGTTTAATAAGTTCAGTGTATGACCTGCAGATATTTCAGTTCGGGTAATCCAGGAGGAACCTTCTTCAGCTTATTTTTTTCCAGGTGGATTTCACGTATACTTGGGATGCTGGCGAAACTTCCATTTTCCACGTCTTTGATTTTATTATTGCCAAGGCCTAGCCTAGAATTAGTACAAGGAACATTCAATTAAAGACTAATTGAGATTCACAACAGCACTGAAGAGCTTTTTTTTTTTTTTAAGATTGAAATAGACAGGATTAAACACGGGGGGAGAAAAGAACTGGGGGAAGATGATGAAATCTTACCTTTGATAGGAAAAAATCACCATTGATCTAACATATTTTTTACTTTTTAATTTAATCTCCACTTAGAGAAGATTGGCTCACAGCTGTTATCAGTTATCTGATGTAAGCAGTTGTTCAGTTTTGCATGCAGTTTTTTAACAATAGTGGCAAGTGTTTAAATTATAAACATCAAGCTGCTTGTGAAATAAATCGTATCATTTTATCAAGTAGTACAGCTGCAAAGTATAGTCACAGTAATAAAAAGTGCTGTTCTAATGAACAGCCAAATAGCAATTCTTGTATAGAAAGGTGTTTTTAATGTATAGCTTATTTTTATAATAGAAAGTTTTTTTACTGAGCAGGACTACCTTCTTTCCTATTTCCAGATTTTTCTTCTATTTTGTGCTATAAGGCTTCAGCCTGCTTTGCTCAGATGGTGATTGAGAAGCTGGAGACAGATGTCATTTGGAATTGCTCTTTGTGCCCATCCTGCCATCCCCTTTTTCTCCATTCTTTCCTGATTTCTTCACAAACTGAAGTTGGTATCTAAAGGCAGTTCAGTGGTTTCTGTTACCAAATCCCAAATTCAGTGCTGCTCAGCCATATTTTCAGAGTTCTTAACTGAGCTGTACAGAGAGAACTTCCTTCTGTCCTACCTCAGTGACACATTCCTCAGAAACACACATTTTTCTTTAAACCCCGTTGCATTTGAAAGCACTTACCAAGTTGTTTCCTTTACCAGCTGCTGTATTTATGAGAATAAATTTATGAGAATTAGAAGAACTTATGATTGGTATAGTTTTTTTCTTATCCTACTTTTCTTTTGCAGGCTGTTGGCAAAAAATGTAATGACAGGACTAATGTGGGGGGTTGTCGGTTTGTTTGGAGTTTAAAGTTTGGTGGTATTTAGAGCAATTCTTACTAAAACATCTATAATTTTAATTCTCTTTTCTCTCATTAACAAGAGAAGTATCAAATAAGAGATCTTGCTGGGCATGGCATTTTAATAAGTCAAAGGATTTTGATTGAGAATTTTACCTTTGAAGGTCTTTGTAACGGTTAAAATCCTCAAGTTCGATTCCTGTGATCTTATTGTCATCTAAGTGAAGCTCCAGAAGACTGGAGGGCAAATCTAAAGAAAAAAAATGCACAGTGTAAGAAAAACAAGCCAGCTTAATTTTTTTGTTGGAACATTTATTTTGTTACAAAAAGCTTCTTTTCTTTGTGTTTAGAATTGGGTGAAGAATCTTGGGGAGGTTGTCTGCATCAAAGGAATGGGTATTACATATAAATATGTTAATGAAGAAAATCACCAACATAATTTGGTTTAAAATAGTAACTTTAAAAAAAAAATAAGATGTGGAAGGACATATGCTAATTATGGCATATAAGAGTTCCAAAATTTGGTAATTTTTCTGGCTTCCTTTATACTAACTTTCATGGTTACTTTGTCAAAGATGTAAATCCTATGTTATGTGTAATTATCTCAGTCTGTAGTCAAAGCCTGTGGAAGCAGGGACAGTTTTTTGAAGGTCTCTAATTTTTTTCTACATGATGTAGCAGTTGTGCTGTCACAGCTGCTAGGATGTGATTGGGAGAAAAGCTTTTGGAGTACTCTAAGCAAAACTGTGGTATTTGACAGCTCTTTCCCATGCCAGAACGTTTTCTCTTGCGTTTCCAAAAATTCCAAATCCAGACTTCCAATGAATGGACCAGGAGGTGGCGAATCTTTCCACGACATCCTTTTAGTGAGGGCAAGGATAGCTCATCCCAGCCTGAATTTGTTTGCTGACTCTGGGCTCAGTTTTACCATGTCTGTCTAGATGGCACCCGACACCGAGCGATTCCGGGTGCTCTCCGGGGCTGGGAGAGCGCTGCTCCCGTCGCCTTCGGAACTGAGGGGATGAGGCTGCTTCCAGCCTGCCTTTGCTGCACTTGGCATGACTGGGCTGTGTTTGTTTGCCTGGGCTTTGTTCCAGTTCAGCTCATGGTTCTGGGTGCCTGAGTGACAATATCCAGAGGGAAGGCCACCCACCTGTCCACTGCACGTTTTTAGTACCTTTTATAAGCTGTGGGTTTTTTTAAACCTTTGTGCCATTGTAACATTTGCAGAGAGAAGCATCTACAAGCTCAGTTTGCATTTGTGGTGAATGAGTTCAACGTGAAATCCTGTTCGGGTTTGGTTTGTTTATGTGTCTGACACCACATATTGGACCTCATGCTGTGTGTCTTTATAGGAGATTTCTCTATAACAAAGAAAAATTGCAATCATTTTACCTTGGGTTTTTTGTGCTAAGTTACAGGAGGAGGTATTGTGCTGATACTAGAATGTTTTGGGGGATTTTTGTGTTAGGGAGCATTGCTGTAGGCAGACAGAGGCTTTCTGATCTTAAAATTATCTGAACAATTGGGGTGAGTTGATTTTGATTATTGTTGGGGGGTTTTTTAGTGTTTTCTTCTACTGGGATTCTTCTGTATATATATACACACACATATACATATATATGTGCATACAGGAGGAGATTAATAAGAAACAAGTTCTTTATCTGAATGATCAGAAATAAATACAGGGGCCAACATTTAGTTTCCCTGTGAGTTAAAGCATAGAATACAGTGTTTTGCTTTATTTCCTCCCTTTTTCTCTTAGCTGGTAGTTTTGAGGAGTAGGAAATCCTGAGAATTTGGTTAAATACCACACTGACCTGCAGACAATGCAGGTGGAGGGTTGTACTTAACTCCTTTATGTTACATTTTTGTGTCTGGAGGTCAGTGATTTGTCAAATTAGTGTTTTAATGTATTGCTACCTCCAAATCACAAGGGGGTTTTTTATATGAAAGAGTGATTTAATTTTGTAGCATGTTATGGTAAATTTAATTAAATGTTAAAATTAAGTTTTACTTAGCAAAACTACGTTGAACATCCTATTTGAGGTACAGCGTGATTTGAAATATTAAAAATAAAAGTTAGAAATCTTGGCGTTACATTTTAAATCCATAAAGGAAGTGGGAATTCTGCATCCCTTATGACCCTGATCAAATATTGAGGAGTTTATCCTTTCTCTGTGAGGATTTTTGAGAGGCCAGTGTGTGAAAGATGTGAAGTGACATCATATTATGAATTTCTTTGTATTGTTCCTCCTGAGACAAGTCTCTGGATGCTTCTGTGAGAGGAGTGGATGTGCTGACGGGGGAAGGTGAGAGATGGAGCCTGTGTGCCCTGTGGTTGTGCTGTTTGTGCATGAACTCTTCTGGGATGGGCAACTGGATACTAAGTTCAAAAAGAAAAACAAGGTAGGAGGTGGTTTGGTAGTAATGAAAATACAAAACAATTTATGGATTTAATAATCATTCAGATGTTAAAGCATTTTATTAAGGAGTATCCTGGTATAAGTAAACTAGAAAAGGGAAAGCATACCTACCTTTAGGAATTGACGTTAACTTCGCCTCTGCAATTCTTATGTGGTAGATATTTACTCCTTCAAAAGCCCCTGGCTCTATTCCATCGTTGTTAAGAGGATTTGCACTCATTTCTGCCCAAGGGGGAAAAAGAAAAGCATTTATGGCATAGGAATTTTGTGTAGGTTAGACTAAGTTATAAAGAGCTGATTTAATTTTATTTATGAGTTCTGATATTCTAAGCACTTGTTAATGTTTAGCTTTGATTGTCTGTTCTGAGGGTGTCACAGCTCTCAGTGAATTAAGGCTGTGTTACTTGGCTTGCAGGATTACCCAAAACTTGACCTTTGTAGCAGCTTCACATAGAAACTAAATCGTGGAGGGTATTCCCACAGCATGGATATCTCTTTAAGAGGAAACTGCGCCTTGGGGAAATGTTTGAATGGAAATGATGTATAATATGTTCCATTTTTGGTAAAGACATTTTCTGTTCTACTTAATTGGACTTACCTAAAACATGTAGAGACTTCATTCCTTTAAATACATCCTTGGGGATTTTCTTAACCTTATTAGCATGAATTCTGAGCTCTGCCAGAGTTCTGGGTAGATTTGTTGGAATCTCTGTCAGTTGGTTGTGGGACAAATACAGTCGTCGTAGCCTCTTTGTTGGTTGAAAGGCTTTGGGATGGATCTTGTATATTTTATTGTTGTTCAAAGCCAGTGCCTATGAGAGATGGAAAGAGCAATAGAAAGCTTTCTTTTTACAGGACTGTTGTAACTATGAATTTGAAGTCATGGATTTGATACATAATTCACCAATTAAGTATTTAAAATATTTTATTTTTCCACCCTACCAAACTTTAGCACTTTGTATATGCTTTGGGCATTTCAGTTGATTGTGAAAAACAAAAGAACCTGAAAGCTGGAGCATTAACCAGAAGGTAGAGCTGACAAGGTGCCAATGGATCATGAGAACTGGCAAAACAATATGTTTGTATTCAAATATTTTGTGGGATTGTATGGGGGTTATGTATGTTGTTGTTATTGTTCCTTACTGCAGACAAATTCTCAAAACTCAGAATCTCATCTTTTATTTCAAAGTAATACTGCAAAATAAAAGTGAAGTTTTTAATCTGAGTTTCTTAGGTGTTAGTGTCTGTATATGACACATGAATTGATGTTTTATTTTCCGTAATTTTCCAGCTCCTGTGAATTTTAGTCTCTCTCTTCTGTACAGTACACGAGTTTTTTTGGGGGCAGCTTTTTGTTCCTCATTGCTATGATTTATCAGAGAATTTGTAATTTCAGACAACAAAATACATGTTATCTGAAATGATTTTGCATGTCTAATCACATCTCTGTATTTGCATACTTAAACTATTCATTTTTGTTCCTTTTTTATTTCTTGGAGTCATCTTCTCTCAGGAGTTGGGGGGGGGGGAGTAGAGCAAACGAGAATTATTTTTTCCCAGAAAAAAATGAGGTTAGCTCTAGGAAATAAACAGGAAATGCTTCTTCCTAATCCAGGTTGCCATCTGTGCCTTTGCTAAGCAGACTCCAGGACTGAGCCAAGATTTACAAAGTAAACTTTGCTCTCTGTGAAAATGTTGTTCGGCCTTGCCACAAATGAACCGAGGAGAAAAAACGAAGCAGCTCAGTGTCTTCAGCTATCACATAATTAAGTGGTGACTCTGGTCTCTAATGTGGTGATTGCTGATGGATTCCAGTGACTTTCTCAGTCATTGGAGATAAGAGTTTCTTAGATCTTTTACACAGAATATAAACCACAGTTTGTGCATTTACCCTTTGCTTGCTGCTAAGACCATTCTGCACCCAGACATGAGACAAGGGAATAGGAAATGCTTTGTTGCCAACTATGAATTTATATGGTTCCTGTTTTTTCTGTCCTGTCTTAAGCTGTAATAATTAACAAGCTCATTCATAAACACTTAGATCTGGTAAATTTTCAGATCTTGCTCAGAAGCTAAATATGACTGAAAGAATTTGTTTTATGGACTCACAGAATGATTTGGGGTTGGGAGGGACCTTAAAGACCATCCAGTTCCACCCCCTGCCATGGGCACGGACACCTCCCACTATCCCAGATTGCTCAGAGCCCCATCCAACCTGGCCTTGGACACTTCCAGGGATGGGGCAGCCACAGCTTCTCTGGGCACCCTGTGCCAGGGCCTCCCCACCCTCACAGGGAAGAATTTCTTCCTAATGTGTTAGGAATGGTCCTTATGTTGGTTTGTCTCATGTCTTTCTAATGGGGAATAGAATGTAACTAATTTGCAATAAGTTATGGAACAGATTCAGTTTTTTACAGTGAAGATTTTAAAATGGTTAGTACTTGTTAGTGGAGCTAGATCTGGATACTGGATCTAGGGTGACATCCAATATAAATAAATATTCTAAAGCAGAGTTAATCTACTTTCCAGTCCTCTGACACTCTAATTTTCTTTCATTATAAAAAGGGATTATTGTCTACTCTAAACATCTAGATTTATCAGTTGCCAGTGATATTTGTTTCAAAGCCTGTCTCTACATGCATAATTGACCATGGTAACAAATTTAGGAGTAAAGCCCCTGACTTTTCCAGTAATTCACTGTTTCTCTGTTTTCTGTTCGGGTCAGTTGGATTTGTAGCATTGGTTTCAGTGCTGTATGTGTTAGCTGTATGTTCTGTTCTTTTGAAAATACTCTCAGAAAATATCATTACACTTCTCCTGTGAGATTACGTTCTTTCTGCTATTTTCCAGCTAAGCAGATAAAAAAGGAGCACTTGCATTCCAGCCTTTAAGGTGTAGGGAATGTTTCTGTGCATGCCAAGAACTGAAAAATCCTGAGAATCTTTTTGGTTAGATGTATATGGTACATTTTCTGGATGTTGTAGAAAGTAGTTCTTACAACTCAAAGGTATTTTTTTCATACTATGTGGGAGCACTCAAATATGCAGCATTAGACTATTTTTATCTATATTACTGGAGAAGGAAATACCATTTGTATTTTTAAAGTATCTAAATATTTCAGATTGCTAAATAAGATTTCAAACTTGGGAAATAGCAAGCTTACATAAAGTGATGTGAGTCCTTGGAGATCGTTCTCCTTGACCTCTTTGATTTTGTTGTTTTGAAGGTCAATCATACGAGTATCTGGCGGGATGTTGCGAGGAATTGATGTCAAACCTACACAAATATGTGACATAAACAGAAACGTTATGGGCTGTATATAAGTCCAAAGAAATTAACTGCCAAACATCAAAACACATTAAGATTGTTGATGAATATGGTGGGGAAGAAAATATCAACAGCCATAAAGCAAAGGGTAGAAGGGGATTTTTGATAGTGGGAGAAACTAATGATGTAAGAGTGTACCACAAACGTGTGCATAGTTTTGGGAGGAATTGCTTCTGCCCTGGCCATGAAAGCTGAATGGGGGCTGTTCATTGTGGGCTCTCTGCATCTGTGAAATAAACCTCAGAGCACGGGTTGTCCTACAGGGCAACCATTCAGTCCCTGGAGAAAGGATCCCTCATGGAATCCAGGGCCGTGGTTCCCTGTTGAGGAGCAGGGCTTTGGTTTAAGGGGTCTCTACTCAGTGCTCCTTTGTACCTCTGCTCTGCCCTGTCCGTGGCACTGGGGCGGCTGCTGAGGGAGCCATTCAGGTCATGGTGGGGCTGAGAAACTGTTCTTGGCAATGTGAATGTGGGCAAAGGAGGGTCTCCCACTGCCAGCACTTCAGTACCGGTCCCATAAATCATTAACATAAGTCATTACCAGTCCCATAAATCATTAACATAAATCAGTACCAGTAGCATAAATCCCCCAACCCAGTTCGCTGTTCAGTTACAAACCCACTGCAGTTCAGGCCTTCTGAGATCCCAAATCGGCAGAAAAGACTCAACAGGGACAGTAACTTTCTTTTAAGTGGAAATGCTGACGCATGAAATGCTAAATGCTGTCCAATTTATTAACAGTTATTCTGGAATTAATAGATTGTAGTTATCTAAAGATGAAGTCTGTTAACGTGGGATTTTTCTGTGTGAACTAATGTAAAGCAGTTTGCAATCTGTACACCAGATGCTTTAACCACAGTTTGATTCCTTAATAATGACACATTTTAAAAAACCCAGCAATTTATGTACAGACAATGTTTCTAAGACATGAGGAGTCCAGGATGAAGTTCAGGAACGTGGCAGGGCTGTGATGAAAACAAATGTCATTGTCACTGTGCTAGTAGTGGGAGCACAGTCCTTTGATTGCCTTGAATCATAGGAAAACTTCAGTGAGCACTAATTCAAATTGGCACAATTAATAATGAATTCACTTTTAGGGACTGGGATGTACCTGCAGCACTGACAGGAGAACGTTTGCCTTTGGCTAAACTGTTACCAGGGATGCTCACTTTGGTGGAAGTTAAACTAAGGGAATAGCTTGCATTTATGTGCTTGCAGAGTAATTCATCCTTTAAAAGACAAATCCTCCAAAGGAGAATCCAGTGGAGAACAGACACACAAATTCATTCTTACCTAGGTCAGAGCAATGGACAACTCTCACATAGCACTGGCATCCAAAGGGGCATGTTGGGAACAGATCAAAAGGAATTAGTGGTAGAATTGGTTCAGTGGTTGGAAATAGAGAATTGTCGTCATCGTCATCATCGTCGTCATCTTCCATATCTTGGAGCATCATATTCTTTAGTGTAAAATATGAAGGACCAGTGAGAGATTTGGCAGAGCACAAAGCCAAGAAGAGAAGGAGCGTGTATTCTTTCATATCTTCTCAATCAGGATAACCAATCTTGGAAAGTGAACAAACGGACGAAAAAACAAACACCGGAATTAGTGAATAGGGAACAGCAAATGAAGCTATTGAACTGTTTACTTCACTCTCTGCTGCACTGTCTGGTCCTGAAAAACAGTCTGTTGTGAATATTGAGGTTCAATTAGTATGTGAAGGATATAAAAATATTGTTTTAAATATAAATTAATACTATAAAATTACATATAATATTAAGTTAAATTCATTAGGCATTAATGTAGTATCGAAGTATTTTAGTTGAGTTTTACAAATAATATCATTTGTTTCAAGCTTTGAAGTGTAATTTTTATAGTCAACTTTACCAGAACTTGGAATATGATTTATTCATTCTCAATGAAAAAATATTTTTAGTGGGATACATTGGCATATGTGCATTGCTTATAAAATTGGGAAGCGTTTGATTAACAGTGCATAAAATGCACTCAGCAGGACACTTCCTAAACACTCAGCATTCCACTCCCTAAAAACTTTGATTAAACTCTTCCTAGTCTGAAGCTTTCAGTCCTGACAACAGCTTTTCCCATGTCCCAGTCATTTGTTTATTATTGCCATTGACAGAAGTTCACCTCTGCTTGCAAACACATTTCACAGAATTGTAGAATCCCAGAATACTTTGGGTTGGAAGGGACCTTAAAGCCCATCCAGTTCCACCCCTTGCCATGGGCAGGGACACCTTCCACTATCCCAGGTTGCTTCAAGCCCAATCCAACCTGGCCTTGGACACTTCCAGGGATGGAGCAGCCACAGCTTCTCTGGGCACCCTGTGTCAGGGCCTCACCACCCTCCCAGGGAAGAATTTCTTCTCAATATCCGATCTAAACCTACTCCCTGTCAGTGTGAAGCCATTCCCCCTTGTCCTGTCACTCCAGGCTCTTGTAAAAAATCCCTCTCTTATCTTTCTTGTTGGCTCCTTCAGATCCTGGAAGGCCACAGTTCGATCACCCCAGAGCTTCTCTTTTCCAGGCTGAAGAAATCCAATTCTCTCTTGACTTCTGTTTGAGAAGGGCTCTTTTCTCTGAGAAGGACTTGCATGTTAGGAATCCATGTCAATAGAAATCAGTAACTTAAATTACATTCAGAAGAAAAGCTGAAATCTGGTAGTTTTGTGTGTGACTTTTTCAATAAACATAGGTTGGGGCTTTTTTGTTTGGTGGGGTTTTTTTCCTTGCTCCTATAAAACTAGGTGCAGAGGAGAACGGGGATAGTAAGAATTGCCACAGAATGTGGCAAAGTCTGAGAAAATGCTGTAGATTCAGCCCTCAGCTCAACATTGTTTCCCTCCACAGCCCAATTCCAGAAGTCATTTGGAACTGAAAATGTGCTCCACAATCCAAGAGGGGCTGCAGGAAATTTTATTGTGCATGTCCCGTTTATAAAAACGTTTCTATTTAGACTATCATAGACCTCTTTAGGGAAATACTAAATGGGTGTCAGTTCTTGTTTGATCACCTAATTAAAAGCTTGCTAATCTGTTTGGATTTGAAAAATGCCTTTATGTAGGCATTTTCTCATTGGTCCTCCACTGCAGGAAAAGGAGTGCACTGGTTTGTACAGGGTGTTGACTTGGCTTATTCAAAATGTTGAGTTTTCATTTATTTCACTTTTTTCTGTGTAAAGTAATTTTGATATTTATTGGAGGGGGTTCATAACAGCATTAAATGCAATATCCTGCATACATTGCTGCTCCTGTATCTGTGTCTGTTTCAGGGAGTTTAAAAAGAAGAAAGCTAACAGTGTTCAGATTACATAAAAAGAATGCAGTGACTTCTTTCCCCCAAATATAGGCCTGAAATCAAAATCACAAGGTACTTTGTGTCTTGTAGGTAAGCAACATATAGCTACATTTAATATTTCCCATAATATTCCAGTTGTATGCCCATTCGGATAGGGCATGTACTTTTACTGATGTAACAATCTCTTGAGAGAATCTTCACATATTTTTCCCATATATTTTCCTTTGTGTTCAAAATAATACTCTCATGCAATGCTCCTAGAAAGAATTTTGTGGTTATTCTTGCAATCCCATACAGTGTCTGTCCTTGAAAGTCTCTTTGAGTATAAACAGTGCTGGGAAGAAGGTGTTTGCTTGGTTTTTTGGACAGAATTGCTGTAATCTCTGGCTGTGCACCTTTGGAATATTTGGCCTTTTCAGTCTTCTATTTCAGCTTCAGAAAAAGGTCCAAATCTTCACTACTTTAGTCATGCCATTAATTAGGAGACGAGGAGTTGGAAGCCTTTCAGACTTCCAAGTTCTCCTTGTCCTTGGACAAGTGGTTTATTGGCTGGGCTCTCACACATGGGCTCTCAGACTCTCTGTTCTTCCCTGGCAGTTTAGGTATTAAGGGACAAAATGCCCTGTGCTTTATCCAGTGATGAGACACCATTTCCTTATGTAGGATAGCAAGTGCGATGACGTCTTGGGACGTGGACTCTCCAAGTCCGTGCTGACTTCAATTTGTGGGAGTTACTGGCTGTATAGTTTTACTGGATCTAAAAGAATAACTTGCATGTATGTTCCTGAAATGTTCTTTTGGATCTGGTCCTTGGAAGTTCTCTTAGAAAACAACTTAAAAATCTGTTCCCACACTTGCATCTGTAGCAAATGGATTGCATATTTCCTTTCACATCGCCAAAAATTAGGGTTTCAAAGTATTAAAAGATTGAGGATGTGATTGGAGTAGTGGCCAGTTTGAACTCTTGAAAAACATGTGTTCCTCACAAAGTTCTAGAAAAGTAGTGTTGAAATATGTCATTGATGACATTTATTGGTTCATCAAGTTAAATCTCTTGAAAACAAGTCCCTTTATGCAAGGAAACCTGAGCTGTGATTTTTTTATTTTAAAGTAAAAAGTCCTTGCTTCATCTTCCCATTTTGCCATTAGGAAATCCTTATTGGCTTTGTAGTTAGGAATGATAATCAAGCTTGACTCCAGGTTTGCATTGGCCAAAGAAATGCCAAAGAATGGATCCTGAAGAACTGGGTTTTATGAAGGTGTGGGGGTGGTTTTTTTCCTGCCTGAGGTTTTGAGTTTCCCAGTAAATAGATGCTGATATGACTCCGTAGAAATGCTCTGACTGCAGCTCTTCTCAAAGAACTTATACAAACTTTTTGCCTGCTTAAACTTCAAGAATAAAAGAATTAAAAGAAAGCCTAAAATCCAAGATCCTCGTGCTGTTTCTGAAATACTGTCATGAGAATTTTAGGAAATAGCGTTTCAGAAGGTGTAGCTGTGCTAATGGTCCCCTGCTGCCACTTGAGCCTGACTGTGCCCCCAGGTACTCCCTGCCAGCTCTCTGGTACCAGCTTTTCCTCTCAGCATGTTCACTGAGCTGGTTGAACTCACTAGACGAGCACAAAACTAATGTGAACAACAAAAAACCCCATCATATTCTTTCCAAGTGAAGAAATTGAGACCGTTTGGAGTACCAGAACCAGCACAAAAGAATGGGTGGAACAGCCTGGTTGACAGGGCTGGAACATTAAATGGAACGAGAAGGAAGGAGGAGCGGCGGGAGAGCCATTCCTGACATTTTCAAGCTGTTAGGCAGGCTCAAGTGCTCTGTTAAATAATCCCTGAGCAGCTGGTTGTCACTTGGACAAAGCCTGGCTTTGTCCATTCTTGTTTTAACAGACCAGAACATTGAAAATGAGTTTGACAAAGAGTGTGCTGAATTCAAGCTCCATTGCCCATTCTTTGTATCAGTCCTTCTTATCCTTCGGCACAAAAAGCTTTTGAGTAGCACCTTCTCCTTGGAACATGAGTCACCCCAAGGTGAGGGGACTGAATGTGTGGAGAGTGCACTTCACAGGGAGAGATGCTCTAAGATGCTTTCTTGAGGTGTGTAACTGTCCTAAAATCACTGCACTGCTTGTTTGGGACACACTTATCCTCACTAATGTGGTCATCCATACCCAAACTCGTATTGCCAAACAACATATGGAACACAGACACTTTTTATGCTGTTATAATTTATAAATAATTATATACAGGTGATGTCACAGTATAATTTAATATGATTAAAACCTTCTAGATTTTATGTGGAAAATTCCCATATTTCTGTGATGTGAAAATTCTAAGCATGAGTTATGGGAAGAAAAACCCTTTCAGTGAGGACAGAAGTTGTGTTGTCAGCGTGGGATGAGTGCATAAAGAGACACAACAACAAATAACTCTGAATTGCTTGGCAGTTGCATACCAGTCTTGCAGCAACATGGTCTTTGTTGTCTTATCAGTTATGATACTGAAGGAGTTAATACATAAAGTTTTAAGATTTAAAAAGGCTCTAAATTGTATTTAGAAATCACTTCTGTTACCGGTGAAGGGAGACAAATTTCCCATGGCATTGTTTCTGAAAAGGAAATGTTTAAATGACCCTGTGGTGGTCTTTGCAGAGGCAGAGAAAAGTCCCTGTGTTCATTAATAACACAAATCATTGCTCTGTGCACAAATTTTGTCCAAAGAAAGGCAAGACCATAACTGTTTTGAAATCTATATTTAAAAATAGTTCTGGTTCTATTAGTCATTGTCCCATTCCAGAAATAAAAGGAGTTTATGTTTAACTCTTTATCTACTCCATTGATTTACTTAAATTGCTGAAGAAAAACAGGAGGGTTTTTTGTTTGTAAGATTCCTGTAGAAATGTCTGTTGTCAGAAATAGTCCAATATTGAAGTTGAGCAGTAATAATTAATAGGATGTTTACAAAATAAATTGTGTTTACAGAGTATTTACTTTTTGTGGAGAGCTGCTTGGCTCTTGTTACTGAATCTATGAGCATTTTTAGGTTGTAGTTCATCTACAGTTCATTCTTTCGTGGGTTGTTTTTAATTACTTTGCTGATGTGTACTTAAAAACCCCACCAGCTTGAATACCAAATTACAGAAAGTTAACACTGAGTTGTTACTGTAAGAACTGCTGTTATAGGAGAGCAGATTTTCATAGATGGTTATAACTGAGAAAAAGTGTTGTGGTCAGTTGTAACATCTTTCTGACAAGTCTTTGATAGTTAAATAATTCACTATAGCTCTATTTGTTTTTCAGCTCACATGTAGTAAACACAGAAGCATTTCAGCTGCAAGTAAATTTTCAAATGTTCCATTTTAAAAAGTGGCATTTCTAATTCTAAATTATCTGATATTATTAATCTGCCCATAGTGCCTGACATCCTTAACTCTTTGCTGCTATTTATATAGAATAGGTATTCAAACTGGACATACCTTGCAGGTTTGGAAGTTCTTCCGGAAGCACTGGGAATAATCCACCTAAGGTCCTTATGTCCAGCTATTTCATATTACAAAAAAATAGGGAAAAAGGAAGTTAGGCTGAGTTCTGTGAAATGAAAAGTATATATAGAGAAAAAGTCCTCTTCCAAGCTTCTTGATCCTTCTGGCACCGTGGGTGATACCAGAGTAAAGTGCTGCTTCAGATTAGCCCATCTTAGTACTGAAGAATGATATTAAGGCGACTTGTTACCACTCATGTGTTTTTCATCACTGCCTGTATTAGAGCCAAAACTTCTGGCTTAACTCTAGACGTCTAGTGGAAGACTTTATAAAACCTGTAGTTTAATAATAGTTGACATCAGGCCATTGGAAGTACAGTGAGGTCCATTTCAGGTCATTCCTGCTGTGGAATCCCACTTATTTATGATTTCACTATTATTCTTTTAAAAGTGTGACTTGAATAAAACTATAAAACTTCAGCCAGTGGCAGAGTAAACCAGTAGCCTGCAGTGACCTGCCTGCTGCCAAACCTTTCTGAAGTTAGAAAATTAGGACTTTATTGTGTAGCTGTGTATAAATTTTAGCTCTGCTTTCAGGAGGCAGCAATCGGGCTGGGGAAAATAGTTCAAGAATGTAAACTGTAGATCAGATTTTTAATCAATATAGCTAATTTCTGTCTCTTGTATATGGGAAATAAGCATATCTATTAATTAAGACATAGACAATATTTGCAGTATTCTGTGATTGAAGTTGTGGGTTTAAAACCAAGTCTTTGAGAATGTGCCCTGTTCCAAAGTTTGTACTGACGAGCACATCACAATATTTAGAAACTGGGTTATTCTTTGTTTACCTTTCATAGGCCTCTGTTTATGTAAACTTCAAAAATGTTTAATTAATGGAGTTTACCTAAAGCAAGTTTCCTAGTCAGGGAAGCACTTTGTGTCTTTAAATTTACAATACTTTATTTCCAGCTCCATGCACATCTGACTTCATCTGTTTCTTTAATTAGCTCCTTTCGATGTTAAAAGTCTGGTCTTGCTTTGGGAAAAAAAAAAAAGCCTGGAAATTTTACTTGGGATTTTTTTTTATTATACATGTAATGTGCTGTTTGCAAAATGCCTCTACAAGTTGCATAATAGTTATTTTGTCTACTGTTACTTTCTTAAGGAAGAAAAAGATTCTATGCCAAAAATTAAGACTTTAGTGCTGTGATATCAACCAAGACGAGACTTGTGTTACCTGCAGCATTGCTTTTGATGTGTTCCAGTAACACAGATGGATGATGATAAAGAGTCTCCCTATCACTTTTCCCAAGGAATAAAATTACAGTTTCAAAAGCAATCACATTCCCACAGAAAAATCTGAAGGATGATCTTAAACTTCTTTGAAATCTCAAATTGCATATATCTGCATTCTCTTGCCTGCTTGTAGAAACCAAAGCTTCCTAAGCAAACACTCCCCTGTGTTTTGAATAGCTTGGTTTGGATGGGTTTACTTGAGGAAATTAGTATTAAATTGCTGTTTTAAAAAACCCTCCAACACTTTCTTGGCTGTTTAATAGAAGAGAGCAGGGCCTGAGGGTTGTGATATAAATGTACTGGCTTCTTTCTTCACTTCGTTCAGTAGCAAATTGTTGAATCAGCAGTTTCAGCTCACCCTGGTTTTGCAGCAAACTGTTCTTGAGGTCTAGTAACATCTCAATTTTGGATGAATACTCAGGGTTTTTTATTACTATTTTCTCTTTTTAGTTGATTCTGGTGGTAGGAACACATTCTGATGTGTATGAAGTTTGTCATAGCCAATTACAGAATGAAGGTGACACACAAAGTGGTAGTACCTGGAAAAAATGTAACCATCTTACCTTAAAGTGTATTATCCATCGATTTTGTCCAATATATAGTATCAGTATGGCAGAAATAAATATAGCTCACATGCTGTTCTTGTAATAAACTGTTTAATATCTCAAGACATGGATGTAGTATTTTGATGTGAATATAGTTGCAATCTAAGATAAAATGCCCATAAATCACCTTCTCAGGTGTCTTGACTACTCAATTTCTGACCTTTATATGTTACTCTTGATAGCAGTACTTAAAACTTAACCAGGGGTTGGTTCTCAATCCACTTTATGAGCCTGTTCATTTAAACATCTGCAGCACATTTCCAGTGTCTCAGTTTTTTAATCCATGATGTTGGGGGTTTAATGAAGAGAGGTACTCTCAGATAGTGGTCTGAGGGTATTTTCTTTACAAGCAATGCTGGTATATTTTCCAAAGAAAGATTATATGTTTAAATAACTGATTATATAAGGTCAGAACTTTTCACTGATTTCTGTTTCCACCAGTGAGAGAATTGGTTGAAAATTAGAATTCTGTCTTGCCTTAAAATACTTATGTCAGATTTATGAGTAGTGGAGATTAATTTTTGAGCAAAGAATAGAAGTATACCCAACACATATGTGGTTCAGTCTTATCTCTTCACTATGGTGAAATATGCAGATGAAAAAGAATTTGGATGGTGTTTTATATTTGACATTATCTCATCAGTGATACAAAATGCTACCCTTGATTTCTTTCTTGAAAATGACTGTATTTTGTATTACTTGATATGTCTGAGAGAGCAAACACATGCTGCCATATGTGGCCAATGCTTACATTGTAATCTCTGTTTTAAGCCAGTCTTGTATACATTTGTTATTCTAAAGCAAACTAAGTGCTTTTTCATTTTCTAGCACTGTTTATAAATGTGGTTTACATAATGTGATGAATCTAACATCAACTGCACAAAGCTGCCTTGGAGCCTGCCCATCACATTTTAATAACATGACATATTCCTTTCGTGCTCACAACTGGTCCATGTGCAGTGTGGTCACATATTTTGGTTTTAGCTAAGTTTTGGCTCCTCTCAGGCTGGACTGCACCATTTAACCAGCTGAGTATACAAAATCTGCCCTTCAGCTTCTGTAGTTCAGCTTGATTCTTCAGTATCTACATATAAATATTATAATATAATATATAATAATATAATAATTAAAAAATCTCTTCCGTTTAATCATCATGCATGAATCAACTTTTGGTTTAGTTTTTAGCATGTTTTTGGCAGCTGACTTAGAAACTGCAACAAAATACAGTTTCCTTTGTAGTCAAAGTCCTCAGTCCCTGATGTTTGTTAGCAACACAGCATTATTGCAGGGCGGGTCATAACTTGCAATATTGAGAGGCTGTGTACAAAAAGAGCTATAAATTCAAATGTAAATATACATACAACCGTGGGATTGTCAGGCTTACCATGGCTTTTATGGATGCAAGGATGCGGTGACCTGGAATGACTGGAGAGGCAAAACATCACCTGAAGAAACATCTTGTTTTTCACCCTTGCAGACAGTTTCTGTTGCCTCTGGTGAGTCACTTAACTTAGTTCTACCTCAGGCTACAGATTAATACAAATTCCTCAGTGTGGGAATGCCAATTTCAGAAACGCCCACCTCACTTATTCCCACCTTGATGCTCTTCTCCGTGGTCCTGTGAAAAGGTTTGTGCACCAAACTGGATCAGGAAACTGCTTTGCCTGATCAGTGAAAGTCTTGAAAATAGTTTTGGTGTCTGTACATGTCAATTGTCAGTCTTGCTTATGATGCTGCTCACAAGTTTGGATAATGTGACATGGCATTTTTATGGAACAGGGGTATTTATCTGCCTTAGAGACATTGGAAACACCAGACATTCTTTCATGGAAAATCAAACAGTAGTTAAAATGAAAAACTCTGTAACCAGTGCCAAACTACTGAATCACTCCAACAATAAGTTCTAAAGGAAAATTTTCTGTTCCGGAATACAAGCTGGACTGAGAACAACATTTCCTCAAAGAGTATCAAGCATTTACTCTGCAAAGTTCAACAATGCTTTGAAAAACCCCAGCCTTGATCACCTGCAAATGCTGAATTTCCTCCATTTTCCCCTTTGTTTTAACAAAGAGTATGAAAAATCTGGAATGTGAATGAATCCATGTTCTTAGACAGCCTCAGGGTAGATTCCTATTGTTCAGAACACAAAGGCAACGCTTGAAGTGGTGACTGTCATCAGGTTCCAGTGAGTTTTTAGTTTTAAGAAAAAAGAAATGTGGCCATCTAGGCCAGAAAAAAACAATATTTAAAGCATGTTAGAGTGAAAAGATAATTTCATTTAATTTGGTATTAGTTTTTCCTAACTTTACTTATCAACAAAAGTAATTTCTATTAATTAGAAATCCAAAGGCCCAAAAGAAGATGACTTTGACTCGGTTTGTTATAGACTGTTAGAAGTGGAAGCAGTGAATATCACATTCCTGAGATAGTAATTAACTACAATTTGCACTTCTTTGTCTAATGAAGAACCTGGGTCTGTAAGTGTTTACATGTACTTTGAGCACATCTGTTTTATAGATGGAAAAAGTAACAAGGTCTCCAGGAAGATCTCCAAACTCAATTTGTTTGCAAGTTTAGAAACACACTTTTTTTCCCACTTGGGAATAGTAGAAATGAAAGCATTTCTTTAATTACTAATCATTTGTATCATTACTAATAATAAGGAGGATATACTCTGATTCAAGAAGTGATTTCCCTATCATATTAATTAACTCAGCCTGTGTTCCAATGTGTGTTTTTATCCGTGGGAATTTTCTGGGAGGGCCTCATTTGTTTCTCATCAACACAAAAGTAAATCTGTCGTGCAGGGTTGGGTCTAGCTCTAAATACTCCCAAGAAATTGGGAACCTTTTGAAAAAGTCTGATTCACTTTTAGTTAACAACTGCTGCTACAGTTTTAGTATTACTTTCTCATAATTATGCTACTATTAAATTGTAGGTACTATGTAATCTATATTATGTTCAAGTGGGCATTTTAAAAAAGACAATTAAATTTGCTTTAATTACTTATATACCATAAAGTGTTTTGTTGATTTTTAGCATTCATTTTTTCCCATTTCACCTGTGGGGGAAAATCACAAGTAAGTCCTATCACTTTTTTTTTTTCTTTAATGAAAAATGAAGGAAATAGGAAGATAGAAACTTCTAAATTAAGATAGAAGACCATGTAGATACTAAGCAGAGAAGAGTTGTCAGACAGATGTCCTGATGCACTGTTTCCAAAGGTATTTGTTTGGAAATACAAGAGTGTGTTAGGTAAGAAGTTTGGTACCATGGATGGGTTTGCACTGCTTTTTGTCAGAGATAGAAATCCACTGGATGACAGAAGCTCCTTTTACCACTCAGTGGAAATATTTATGTCAATTGAAAGAAAACATATGTCATAACTGCATATTGACTTGTGGTATGGAAAAAGAGATCTTTTTTGTAGAACAATTTGTAAAGTAGAGGGTATTATTTTCTTCTTGAACACTTGTGTTCTACAAAGGGTAATTTCCATTTGGTTTTACCACAGCAGAACAAAGGAGCCCTGACTTTAGAAAGTAACTTACCAATGAATAACTTTTATTTTGTCAAAGAAGCAAATTATATCTTAATTTCATGGAATCATAGAATGGTTTGGGCTTGAAGGGATCTTAAAGATCATCCAGTTCCAACCCCCTGCCATGGACATTTCTGAGCGTTTGATGCATACTGTGACTATACTTTTGTTTCATGGTTATTAGAACTTCTGTTTTTTCCAACTAATGGATAAGATGTACATCTCCTTGCAGAAAACCAGAGGATTTGCTCAGGTTGGAAAGAAATTAAATTCAGCTAAAATGGGAATTAATCACTGTTTCTGTTATTTAAGGTTTTACCAGAGGCTCTCAAAATAGCCTTCAAAATAAATATAGAATACAGGTGATGCGGATTAATTTGAACCCAAATGTTGTCAAGAAAGAGAGTAATTATTTTGGTGTTTCCAATGCTAAAACTAGACCAACACTGAAGAAATCAGTGGATGGCAGGTTCAAAACAGAAGGAAACACTTCATGAAACATTTATAGTTCAGCTGTGGAAATGTGCAAGAAAGTGAAGTGGATTTTAATGTTTCATATAGACCCAAAAAGTAATTGGTCTAATTGAAAGAGGAAAAGTCTTGTTTCCTGAGTTCTTTGTAATGAGAGCCAAACTGAGCTGGAAAAAAGGGGAAGAAAGAGTTTTCCCTGGAAGACTTGTAGTGAACAACCTTCACAGAGTGACTCCAGAACCATCCTGCCATAGAGGGAAGCCATAGATGTTTATAAAGAACTGTCACTTGAAAGGGGTTGAGAACCACGAAATGTTCTCAAGGGCTGTCATTCCCTGTCAGTTTTTAAGGAACAGAATGCATGAGGCCAGAGGATGAAAGGCAATGGCACAGCCAACCTTGAGGGGTTTGGAGAAGTTGCTGTGAAAAAAATAAGTACATTTTAATCCTTTTTCCTAATTTTAATCCTTTAAAAATACCATTACATAACTCACTTAGAAGATTCTTGTCTTTGTTGATAGTGTTGTCGAAGATCTATTATTTCCACAGCTGTGTTCAGTATTACTCCTTTGAGACAAATATCTGTCTTGTGGAAAAAATAAGTCAGCTTTTATGCATTACCGTCATATGAAAAGTTCTCACAGAGAAACATAGATTTGTTTCAGGAATATTGCATGGAAAACCTACAGGTTTCTGTGTATATACTCATAATACTGCACACTTGGAATGAAAGTTCTTTTCCCTGAGTTAACAGAACTGCTTCAAAGTGTTTTGTAGGAAACAGTATGTTATGAGCTGGTCTGAATAACTCACTTTATCAAAGATATATTAATATAAATAACAGCCTAAAACAGAAGTAATGAATCACAAGTTTGCATTTAGTAACTGCATGGAAATCTGCATCCTGTACAAAGAATTAAACACCAAAGAAATGGAAATTCTACCAAGCTACAGTAACTGTTTACTCAGTGGCTGTAGGAAGTTCCTTACATAACAGACTATTAAAGAAGAAATTACAAGGTAAATGGTTTTTAAGATGAATCTTATAAATAATCCTACTCTGAATGCTTTAATGTACTTTAATCCTTAAATCCTTGGGAAAAAGGCTATTTAATGAATGGAGCCAGGATGGCTCAAGCAGACTGGAAGAATATTGTTTGGGGGGATTCACTCAGCTCTTGAGTATTTGTTCACTTGTAGAGGCTACAGAGAATGTTTGTGTCCACTGTGGCTGGCAAAGCCATAGCACTGGACATGAAACCCTGGGCAGGAACATCACTTTACGGGAAAAGTGAATAGCACAGCCTTTTTACCTCCCAAATACCAGGTGATT
Source organism: Edolisoma coerulescens (assembly GCA_013397115.1). Taxonomy (NCBI): domain Eukaryota; kingdom Metazoa; phylum Chordata; class Aves; order Passeriformes; family Campephagidae; genus Edolisoma; species Edolisoma coerulescens. The sequence goes on along the minus strand of VWZW01003625.1, from coordinate 1,444,503 downwards.
TTTTGAGGCCAGTCTAACAGTTGTTGGACCTTATCATAAATAATCAGGCATTTTCCCCAACTGCCTTGCTCCTAATAGCCAGAATGCTTTTGCATATTTTTATGCTCTTGTAGGAAAGAAAGAAATGTTTATGAAGGAAGCTGCAGTCTGGGGAAGAGACATTGTTCCTTTTTCTTGACATTAATCTGGTCTTTGAATTAGTTGTAATGGACAGTGTTTCCCAAGATGAAAAATTTGCAATTTCTGAATACGGAGGTTGGAAGATAAACCTTGTTACCCATAGAACTCCCAAGTGAAAAGAAATTTAAATGACTAATTTTAGTCACCAGGACAGTTGATTTTGGGGGGTAGCCCTCTGGATTCCCACACAGAGGCATCAATGAAGGACGGAGCTGTAGGAAATACAGATCAAACTGTGCTGCGGGTTTTAGTGAGGGACTGAAATGGGATGGTTCATGTGAGCTGTGTGGGCTCGTACAACAATGTTCAGTTACTGGGCCATGACAAGAGGTGAAGTTGCCCTCAGCCTCCAGCCCAGCTCTCTGTTCCAATGAGATTCCCCTTCATATCCTGTATTACCCTGCGACACTCCACTGTGGGAATTTTTACCAGACGTGACTGCAGAGCAGAGGCAGCCGTGTGCTACTCCAAGAAACTTCAGAGCAATGACCAGATTGTGTGTTGGGAAACTTTATGAGCTGTTCAGAGGCTGATAAAGTCAGTGAGTACTTATGGAAATGTGGAAGGTTCTGTCCAGCAGCAGTTAGGCAAGATGAGGAAGGACGAGGCCGGGCTCTACAGGAAATGCATGAGCAGAGCTGTCCTGGGCCAGGTCAGAGCCCTGCTAGGCCAGTCCCCCGACTTTGACAGTGACATTTCCGCAGAGAAAGGGCATTGCTGTTCCTGGGCTTCCTTTGCTTTCGCTTTCCTTGAAGCAAATTAAAGGTGTGGTTTTGGGACAGATGTTTTATTTAGTTTTGAGATTCACCCTAAGTTAGTTTGGCTTTTTTCTGCCACTCCCAAAGGAATGGCTGGAGCTGTGTCAGGGAGGTTTAGGTTGGATATCAGGAAGGTGGGTGGTGGGGCACTGCCCAGGCTCCCCAGGGAATGGTCACAGCCCCAAGGCTGCCCGAACTCCAGGAGAGTTTGGCCAGCACTCTCAGGGATGCACAGGGGTGGGATTGTTGGGGTGTCCATGCAGGGCCAGGGGTTGGATCAATGATCCCATGGATCCCTTCCAACTTAGAATATTCTGTGATCCTTTTAAGACTGATCAAACATTATCTGGTTGAGAGAAGCACATTTACTGTGTGAAAAAGTTGACTCCACGGAGGTAATGAATCTGTTGTTTTACCTTTGCTTTATTAACTGGAGTACTTCAATATCATAAAAGGGATGATAATTTACCATTCAGTGGTTTCTGGTGTGGTCAAATTGTTCTATGCAGTACTTGACTATGTAAGTTCTTTCAGGGATGCACAGTGGTGCAGAATGTGTTCTCAAAGGTAATTTAGTGACCTAGTAACTCTTGTATCATGTAAAATGGAAGATTTTTATGAAGAGTTCTGCTTGATGTTCTCTCTTCACTTCTTAAACTGAAAAGCAAAAAACAGTGCTGTGTCTTTCTGGGTCTCTCCTGATGGAATTTTAATGTAGAACAGGGTGTCTGTTAGCAAGGAGCATTACATCTGTAATGAGACTTCGTAACCTGGTTATTGGGAACATTAAACACTATATTTCCATTGTATTTCGTTATAGCAGTTGTAGCAAAGTTGTTAAAATTATGCTTGCAGGCATTTGAGTATAGCTGCTTGGTACCTGAATTGGTACAAAACTTATGAGTAGGATGTTAATTTATTGGGAAAACAAAAAGCTAGATTCATTTTGATCATATGATTGTTTCTTAATGTGGAAAAGGAGATCTGTTTAATACATTTTAGAGGTTTTTAAGTGACGTCTTTGCTACTTTTAGATGGAAAAAGTGTTCCAACATTTTTCCACAATACTTTGGGGCCTTGAGACTGAACAGAAGTTGTTGACATCTTTAAGTCAGAGCTCTTATTTCACGTCTGCTGTTTTTTCCCTGTTTAAAATGGTCTTCAGTGTGCCAAGAGAAGTAAAATTAAAGCCTTGAAATAGAGTTTGGGATTCAGTGGTAACTAACTATAAGAGAGGGGTCATGTTACTAAATATGCAATAAAAGCAGGGATCTCTTTTGTTCTTTAGGAAACAGAAATGTGTGTCTGCTGAGTAAGTCCCAACATATGATTATAAATCTTTTTGCAGGGATGTTTATACCTTTCTCACTTTACAAGAAGACAGTGAGACTGTTATGCAGGGCTTCTTCCAAATGAGGGTAGGTTACACGGTTCACTAAACCTTTAAATGCTTCCCGCAGCCAAAACCAGCTTTAAAGGAAATATCTTGAAAAACATTCACTATTTCCAAAGGACTGGCTTTACCTCTGTGGTTGGGATGTTCTACAAGGTGGTCATGGTGTGGTTCTGACCTCCTCAGAGCAGTGATTTGACCCAGAGTTTGGTCTTCCAAACCTGATCCATGACTTCAGCGAGGAGAGGTGGTGTAGAAGTTGTAAGACATGTTGGTACCTCAAGTTCTTTGTTCCTTTGACATTGGTTGTTTGTTTCAGGCTGTAAATCCAAAGCAGGGTCCCTGAGGTTAAACTTCCAACTGAGGAGAGATCTTGAAGCTTCCTGAGGAAGCTTCCAGAACACCAGATACTGTATTGGTCTGCAAACCCCCAGTCTGCAGGCTTGTTCTCGGCAAACTGCTTCATGCAGAAAGTTATCAGGGTTATTGTGTAAAATTACTTTGGTAGTACTTACTTGTAATTTTACTATTTTACTGTCTGTAGACTTGTCTGAAAATTGTATACATTGGAATATAAACACAGTACTTAAATTAGAAAATGTTTTCTCAGGAGAGTTTCAACCAGTTAACACTGGTATTACCACACAACAGAAATGATAAACTGTTTATTTTCTTGCTGTGATGTAACTGTTTATAAAGCTGTGACTTGAGAGATCTTAAAAGTTAATTGATTTCTTTCAGTAAAAGCAGAAGTTTTTGGTAGAGATATGTTAAAATTATGTTTCCTAGTTCTGATAGTTATTTTCTTTCACGGTGTTAAGGGGTTTTTGCAGTAAGTGCAAGCACGATGGGTGTTTCAGAATTGAAATTCAGAAATTACATCAACCATTCTCTATAGTGTTACTGCAATAGTGAATTAATTGAGTGAAATTCACTTTGTTGTGGGCAAATAGAAAGCAAGTGGTCACACAGCAACTCCTTTTTGGGGCAAAGTTGAGTGATTTGTAGCTTTGTCATGGAGCCATCTGTATTTATTAAATTGAAATGGAAAATGGAGAAGGGTGTAGAGTGGAAACTCAACATTTTTGGGGTCTCAGAGTTTCTAGTAGCCTCAACACGTGGGCATTAATAATGAAAATCTCATTTTGGGAGGCATTTGATGCCTTTATTTTTCTGAGGTTTTTGTGATTTTTTTGTTGGGTTTTTTTCCCAAGAAAGATCTTTTACCTTGCTTAGAGAAAACATTGCCTCAAATTGTTCATTCAAATTCAGAAAGCTACCCAAGCTTCCATGGAAACAACATTATTTTGTTGGACACCTTTGCAGTTTTTATCATACCAGAAGTGCCTGTCCCTGTGCACAAAATAGCTCAGGCAGATCCTCAAAGTTCTGTCATCGTTTACTCAGTAAAAATGACAATGTCTTTTATACCTTTTGTATTAATATGGTGATAACCACAGAATGTCTTCTGCTGTGTTGCAATTTATAATGGGATTTAGCAAGTCTGGTTAAAAATCTGATGTGGGATACATGAGGCAACAATGCAAGTCAGAACTTCGAAATCTAACAGAGAATCTAAACCCCAAAAATCCTCTTATGCCACAAAGCATTGTGGTTCTGGAATTGCTATGGCTATTGAATCCTAACCTCTCCTATTCTGGTCTCTTACTGACTGTAAAATATCTTTCCTTCTCATAGTTTCAACATTCACACCGTGTATGCAGATCTGTTTACCTTGCATTTGTCTCTGGCTGGATTACTGAAAACATCAGGTTTTTGCTGTACTATAAGTAGTTTCCTCTCTGAAATGTTTAAAAAGTTTTGATGGGATATCTCTGCAATCTTAGCAACTTGCAGCTGGTTCTCTCTTGAATTCATCTGTGAACACAAGTCAGCTCCATCTGTGTGTGGAGAACAGGAGAAGTGAGAATGCTGCTGTGCATCTCCCAAATCCAATTGCCTGGCAGAAATGTGACTGGATTGGCTTAACAGGATCTCCCTCAAAGCAATTCTCATCAGGGACTTGCCGTGAAGGCTTTCCCAGTATTTATATTTATATATATTTATATATTTTGTAAGACTTCTGAGTCTGATAACATTTAGCAGAACTGTATTCCATTCCCAATCCAATGGCCTTCTTGAAGTATATTCATTTCCAATGTAAGCCTGCAAAAATTAATTATTTGCTTGAATATATTTGAGACAGTAAAGTAACTACAGTGGTTTTGTGATGAGCTGTCCATGCATATTTTTATCCTACTGGTGGCCAAAGATTCTGAATTTGTTCCCCTGTTTTTCTTGACTGTGAATGCTCAGGTCACTATGTCCTAGAGTCACAAGCTGTGAAATGGTGACAATCCCATTCACTTTGTTTATAAAATCCTTTCAAGCTCACTGTTAAAAAGTAGTGAGAGTTTTTATAATAAAGCCCATTGGTAATTTTGAAGAGTGGATTTTAGCTGCTTCCATCTGACATATGGAAATGTTGTGCAAGTTTAATTGCCCGTGTGTTTCTGAAGTGAGTAAGCACCCGTTTGTTGCATACCCTTCATCCCTTGGCTTCTTTCTCCTTCTTGGTCTTCTGCCTCTGCTACTGCTGTGTTCCGTTTCCAAAACATTTTTCCCTCAGTCTCTGTCTCACTACTGGGGCATTACATCGGCGTTGTAACTTTACTTTAGGTCATGTTCCATTACTACAACTTACCCAGCATAACGTCAGCCAAGCTTGATATTCATTGATTTAAATCCCCAAAGGAATAATCTCAGACAAATTACTTGCATAAAATTCACTTTTATGAAATCTTAATAGTGAAAAAGCACATATTGGAGAAAAAAATATGTTAATGGTCACAATAAATCTTGATTCAGCTGTATTTTAGTGGTTTTATCCCCTGCAAAGCCAGTAGAGAATTTCTTGTGGATCTTATGTGTCTGAATGTTTGATAAGAGAAGAATTCTACTTGAATGAAAATACTTGCAGCAATATGTGGTGTTTTGCTTGAATTTATTATAAGACTACAGATCCTGTACAGTATAAAAATGTAAAAATCTAACTGTTGTACAAAGGAATGGAACCTATTACTGTGAGTTTAAAAATAATTTTAAAAAATTGAAATATGCTTTGTTTTAAAAAAAAAAGGCATCCAGATAGAAATTAATTGCTCATTCCTCTAGCTCATCAGAATCTGTGTTTGAATACAGGAAGTTTTTAGGGTCATCTAAAACAAACAATTTAACATTTTTTCTTAAATTTTCACTTGGAAGAGAAGTTATCACTGCAAAATGTTTGGTAGAAAATCCAGTCCTCTGTGTGCTTTAAGAAATTTGATTCCTGCATTGCTAGAATGTTCATATCTCAAGGACTCTTATCTTTCACGTACAATTTTTACGGTTGATGGTACCGCTTAAAATGTTTTCAATTCAGTTAATCAAATAAGACAGGACCAAGCTTGAGGGTTTAGTTATATTCTTAAATCCTAAAATCTGATCTTATAGAGGGTGTACCTGAGGGCACAATTTGACCTGTTGTGTTTAAGTGGATTAGTGTTAATAGAAATAAAAATTGATGTCATCATTTTCAGCTTCAATTTTTACATTTAATGGTTTTATAATGAAACAATATGAAGAAATACACTGGTACCTTACTTCAGTATATAATATACAGTATCATATTTATGGCAGTAGAAAGGATTTAAATCAGAAATAACCAGACCAGTGAGTAGGAGAGAATAAATAAAGCTGCATTTCTAGAGATGAGGGTTGCAGTGCAGAACTGGGGGGTTTATTTGGTCTTCTGTGGTTTCAGAACAACACTGCAATAGGATCTTATGCATGAAAATGAATGTGGGGAGAGCTGCCTCGTGTTGATGTAGTTGTTTTCAAGGTGAACGTGTTCCAAGTGGGAATCTTCATTCTCCTCCTCACTATGGTCATGCTCATCCTCGTGGTTGCTCTGAGTCCTGCAGATGCGTTCGGGGGGCACCGTCCTGTGACACGGGGGAGGAATCATGTTATAATTATTCCACATAACTCTTAACTTCATCATTTATTTTAGTGTTTCTGTCTATTTAGATATTTGAAAACGTTGACTTAATCAGTACATTTTCTCAGTTATTTATTTGAGGACTTTCAAAAGTCTTTTTTTTTTAACATTCTCTCCTTGCTTTGTTTTCTCATTTATATCATATACTCAGTTTTCCTGAGGAAAGTATTGCCATGTGTTGCTGAGTGAAAACTTTGTCTGACACATGGAAGATCCTCTCTTTGTCATTCCTTTGCTTCACAAACAGCTCAGGGGGCCTGGATTGCACACCCAGCTCCACAGCTGGGGCTGGTGGAACCTGCTCACCAGGTGACTCCAGCTGCTGACTCCTCCTTTATTTTGTTATCACTTTGGGCTCTGCTCCGGGAGCAGAAAAAGCTGGTGATTGCTGTGCCAGTCAAATTTGTAGCTGCCCCAGGGGATGTGGCCCAAGCACTGTTACAGGTGAAAATCTTGGAAAGAACTGCTGCACCACATCTTTGTGAGCATTTTCAGTAACTGTAAGGGAGGGTGAAATCTTATCATATTAAGATATACTGCAGAAGAAAACTCAGGATTCAGCTTCTCCTTCAGAATTTTTTAAACAAATATTTACTTAAAAATAACAAATTCCTAAAGAAAAGCATGTCTTACGACATTTATTTTAATGTCATTAATGTAACAAAGAGCTTGGAAATTACCTTATTTTATTATTGTTCAGTCTTAGAAAACGTAGTTTTCTCATTTCATCAATCCCAAAGGGTACAGCCTTTAATTCATTGTGATCCAGAAAGAGCTCCCTCAGGGAGTGGTAAGCTCCAAAAAACGACACTGGGTCGATGCCATCGTCAGTGAGTTTGTTAAAGGACAGGTAGAGATACTCCAGCCCCGGCCTCATGTGGCCAAACACATAGCCTGGAATTCTTTCAATCTGATTTCCTATAAGTACCAGATGGAGTAAAGATTTTGGCAGATAGGAGGGAACATGATACAACTTATTATAAGAGAGATCGATTGACTCCAAGTTCCTGCATTAAAGGAGAAAAGAAAAAAAAGGCTGAAACCCCTCAGAGTGTTCTGTACAAGGCTCTGCTTCATGGCATTACCAGGGAATGAAATTTCCAAGGGAAATTTGTTTCTGTTAATGGAGCAGAATGCGTTTTATGGAACATGGTCATGCATAATTACTCTGGGAATAGAAAGAATTAAGTCATGAATTACCAATCAAGCACAATGATTTTGTTGTTGGGAAGAGATCTCCAGTAATGAGGATGGGGGAGGGCTGAACAGGGGAATCCCACAGGACTAATTTGTGATTGCTGCAATAATGAGTTACACAGAAGACCTGGAATAACCTTGGGACTGCAGTCATTATCCCATTAACAGGGAGTTTTAAGCTTTGTTCTAAAGCCAATTTGAAATGGAATTGTTGTGTGAATGAATCAGTCCCATGTGCTTCACTTCCAGGGATGAGAGATGCTGTCAGCAGTAACAGCGTGGTTGTTTTCAGCTTAGGGAATTTACAAATTCAGGAATCGAGGCATAGGCTGCAGCTGCCAGTGATGGCCAGGCACCCTGCTCAGCTTGGCAAATTTTTTAGCAGGAAAATCAAAAGCACTATCATCTTTTACTACTTACATTCTCATTGCTTGCTCTGCTTATATTCTACTCCTAGACAATGCAGCTGCACTGTCTTCCCTTCATCTTATTTACTTTTATAATTTTTAATCCAATGGGAAATAAGGCTAGGACAGTATTAAATTATTTGTAAATTACCTGTGAGATAATTATGTATCGATACTAAATTACCATATAGTTGTATGTAGTATTATTTATAATTAATGTTCCTTTTTGATTAGTTGGTCAGAAAAAATATTGAGTTTTATGTTAATATGATACAGATTTGAGGTAAAACATATTTGACAGCTGACTGAGTATCTTCTAGATTATAAAATTAGGCAAGGGAAATTAAGAAAAATTACCGAAGGAAAACAAATCAAAGGATAATTACAACTCTAAGTTAAAAGTAATGAAGTGCAAATATTTATTTCATTATCTGACTCACTAGTAACAGCAAAAAATGAAATAAATGTATTTTAAATGTCTGGTACTTACTCTTGGTTTATCCAAGCCAAAGGTGCTATCCTGTGCTCTTCTAATTTGTTGTGCTTTAGCCCAATGATGTTGATGTTTCTGGTATGGTTAAAGCAAATTTCTGACACTTCTTCAATTTGATTATGTTCAAGATATAACTCCTGTAAGTGCATTTGGGAAGAAAATTTGTGAGATCAGAATAGGCTGGGCTGTCTCATTGCAGATTCAAACTGGAGCCATTACCTGTCCTCTGCGTTACCTGGTCTATCAGTTAATTCTGAATCTCAACCAGAGTCAGTTTATAGCTGGAGTGGGACCTTCAGAAACACAATTCTTCAAAGCAATTGTTTTGTTTTCTCATTTGTGAGAATACAGATTGCTTTGAAAGGGCAAAGAGAAGGAATTGCACCTTTTGAGTGTTTGTTGAGGGGGTTGTTGTTAGTATTTCTTTTGGTTGTTTTGTTTTCTTTTTACCTCAAGAGTGGCAGGAAGACCTTGTGGGATAATTCTAAATTTATTTCTTCCCAGTCGCAAATAAGAGAGACTTTTCAAAGGATAAAAGGCCAAAGGACTGACATTCGCTTCACTAAGTTTATTTCCTTCTAATTCCAGAGTGACCAAGTTCTTTAAATCTAGGGAGAAAAAGTTTAATTTCAGTTAATTAATGCCATCTTATATCTTGTTGAAATACACATTCATAATTCAACAGTCTTAAACATTACCCAGATCAGTTCACAGCAATGAAAAAATAAAATGAACTGATTTTATTATCTCATAATCATGGAATTATATTGTTTATAAGTTTGTAGAGCTTTAGAGATTGACCACAGCTTTATTTACATTTTTCTCTCCCAGTCCAAATGGAAAGGGCAGCAGCTGATCCAGTTTAGATGGAACCCTTTTGGCAGGAGAGGAAAGGAAGCAAAAAAATCCATCAAATTCTGACATGGATGGTACCCTTTCTTTTTTCTTTCTCTTTTTTTCTATCAGCCTGTGTTTAATTTGGCTTAAAATGATCACGGTTGACTCCAATTATATTCTCCCTTATTTTTCATGGACATCAAATTCTGTTCACTTCCATGCAATTTAAAAATAACTAAAATGGTTTCACCACAAATAAAGCCATCAGCTCACAGGTAGGGATAGTAGGTGTCTTCAGCATACTTCAAATTCACCTCTACCTGGTGACCTTAAATATAAGCTGCTTTGGGGGAGGAGCAGTTGCATAAGAAGGGAAAATGTAATTGTAAAATACTTTGTCATGCAAATCTTTCAGCTTTTGTTGCCTTTTGAAAACATGGAACTGTAAGGCTAACAATTATTTTTCTATGTCAAACCAGGTGCATTTGGTTCAACATTCAGCTTTCCAAATTTATTTTAAGCTTCTCATACGATTGATATTTGCTTTTTAAATACCTTTTAAGCCATCTTCATCAATGGCATGAAGTTGGTTGTCGTTTATTTTTATTTCTTCCAAAGTTGATGGCAATTCAGAGGGGATATGCACCAGCAGATTTCCATCCAAATACAAACGTTTCAGCTTTTTCAGGATCTTATCACGGGGATGAAGAAGAGCACTTAGATTATCAAGGTGCAAAATATGCAGTTAAACATACAGTGTAATCATAGTTAAGATTTTCTTAAACACACAAGTTTTAAGGTTTTCAGCAGCAGTGCAGCAGGTATCCAGTGTTTTGAATTAAAAAGTAATGTTTTTTCTCCTGTCAGTCTAATTAATTGGTTTCTTTCTGCTAAATATTAACAAAAGTGCCAGTTAATGTCACGTGTAACTGGAAGAGCTCTCACACAGCCCTGCTGCAGTTCCCCAGGATCACTGTTTGCATTCCTGCTGCTCTCTGTGAATCATGGAAGTATTGCCTCACTACATTGTGCAGTATTTAGGGCTTCAAAGTACATACATTTAGTAATTATGTGCTTATCCTCTTCATTTGTGAGCAAATTGATGATTTTTTGTAGGTCAGCAAATTTACCCAGGCAGAAAGACAGCAACTATTTGAGTAACTGAGGATTTTTATGCTTAAACCATCTTAAAAATTAGTATGAAAAATTATATCTTAATTTTAATTCTTGATTATGGTGAGAGATTTCTTGAAGCAGCCAGGTTTGCCTGTACTGTAATTACACAACGTTTACTTATACAAGGTGCAAAGTGGTTTAGATCCATGAACTGAAAAGCAAAAACCCTTTTGAGCAGTAATTATTGAGAGGGTAGCAGAAGAGTTAGGTTTTCTTACTTTGAATGCTCTGGGACCTATGCCAGGAGAGGTAATGTTATTTTTACTCAGATCAATCCATTCCAAATTAGGTATCCCATTGAATGCTTCATCTGAGATAGTAGTGATGCTATTTCCTAGGACAGAAGGCAAGAAAAAATTTGAGTTATGAAGTAGTCTTCACCTGAGTTGTGCAGTATTGCACATAGAAAATACATCACAAAAATAGCTGCATTATGGACAGTAATTTTGTGTAGGTATCTTCATCTTAGTATTTAAACACTGGTGGGCAAATCTAATGTTTTTTCTCTCTTGTTTTAAAGGCTTAGCTGTAAAATTAGTTCTAATTCTTTTCTATGTTAAGGAATGACAAAGCCTTAACAGTGCTGTTGACTGCATTTGAGGGTGGATAATGTTACAAAAGTCATGCAAAGTAGACCCATTAATTACCTGTAAGGTCTAAACTTGTTAGGTCTGGATCTGAGATGGGTGGTATTTGTGTAAGTTTGGCATTAATGCAGCTTACTGTGGTGTCCGAGGTGGAACATCCAGATGGCAAAGGAGGAGCTTCTATGGGTGGAACAGGGATTGGGAAATGAGCTGGAATTCTGAAAGCATCATCATCATCTTCATCACTTTCATACTGCACATCTCCTTCTGCAGCTCCCGTTCCTGGGACAGGCAGCTTCTCTCTGCGACGCCCTTTGTGCCTCTGGTGATTCTTTCTGCCTTTCCTTTTTCTTTTCTTTTCCCCTTTTCTGTGACCCTCTTTGTCTCCAATCTCTATCACTTCTGTTGGAAGCAGCTCATCCTTTTCCATTTGAGTTCGTGCTGACGGCAGAACATTGGTGTTGTCGAGGTCCTTGGGGTCTGGGGAATCACCAGACAACTCACTGATGTCATCCAGTGAAATTATACTGGAGTCCAAAGAGGAGGCTAATGAGGAAAAAAAAAACCCCAAAACAACACAAGAGAGTCTGATAAGAAATTAAAATATTAGTAAGCACTGTTTCCCACATACAGTAAAAAATTATGACTACAGAATAATGTTCCTCTTAGAATATGGTTTGGAGAATAAAAATGTGGTCTTAGGTTGCTGCTTGAGAAAAGAGAGACTTGACTGAGAAATGTTTGAGCCAACCATACAGAACAGTTTGTACACAGCTATGATTGATGACAACTCCAGAAAAAAAGGTGGAAAAATTAATATAGCCTTCATTATCTTCCTTTTTGACTTATTATTAATTATTGGTTTTTGTGTTGATGGAGGTGTCTAAAGAGGAAAAATAATGTGTCTGGGAGCGGGAGGTAATTTGGAAAAAATTCACAAAGGTCAAGACTCGTTCTCCTCCAGAAGGGACTGTCAGGGGAGGAGTTGGCTGCAGGTGGGGATCTCACCAGGGAAATGCATCAACTCCATTACCAAAATACAGTTTTTACTTCCATAATAGGACAATTCTAATAAAAGGAGTTTAAGTGTTTCAGTCAACATGACTTTTACAGTTCTCCAGTTAATTCCTATGGTGTCTCATCTCAGAGTGTCACATGCACATACACATGAGGATAAATATTTCTTACAGCAAGAGGAGATTGAGTTCAGTACTTTACAAATATAAGATACTGGGAATGTGGGAAGGAAAGGAAGGAAATCACATCTCATATTTATCTCCTTCATTCCCATTTTTTTTTTTTTAAGGTACTGATTTTATTTAAATTATTGTGAAAAAGCAAGATTGTAGTTCTGTGGCTTCTCTTGTGAATTGTCTTTCTACTCTTGATTTACATCGAATAGCTGCATGTTTTTGCACTCCTAACAAATATTTACCACTCTGTATGTCTAATACATTAATAATGGCCAGCAGTTATTGATTGATCCATTTGTAAATGGAAGTGGGATAGAAAATAGAAGTAGATGTTATTTCTTCATACATTTACAAAATTTTGTAGAGGTAGGAGGGAAGCAGAAAGGGGAAAATTAAAAAAATAAAGGAAATATAATTGTCTTTACTATTGCATACTTAGCACCATCTTTTCTTTAAATGTTGTATCAAGCTCATCTAACAGAGTACTCTGAGAAACTGAGGTCAACTTGTGTAGAAACTCTGAAGAACTGCTTTTATCATGGAATTTGGGATAATGTGTACCTCGTACCTCTCGGGATCATTAGATGTAGTGTTTATGTTAGGTTTTAACCGAGGCAATTTCAAACCAGTAAATCTGTGGTGTCCCATACCAGTCTCAGAACACACTGGGCAGCATTCTCCTGCAGGAATGATGGTCTGGGGACATTTCGGAGGGTGGCACATGGTTGTGTCACAGATCACCTCTCCCTTGGAGCAGAGACAGGTGACGCAGGGCTTGGGAGACCACACGGCTTTATCGAACATGATTATCCCATTAGCTGTGCACTGCCCCTTCTTTCCTGGGAACAGAAAATGGGAAATTGGAGTTAAACAGCTTAAACCCAAAGAAAACCAACAGTGTGCATTAAAAGCTTTGGAAAGAAGCTCTGCTATTTTGTTCTCATTTTGAAAATATGTAAAATAAAGCCTATTCAAAGGATCTTATCATTATTCCTTACTTTTCATAGCTGTATTTTTTTCAGCTTACTCAAGTAATCCCCACTCATGCAAAACCTGAATATTTTTGCCAGACCTTCTTCTATTCCTCTCTTGTGCACTAGAGATCTTTTCTAATATCTTGCACATTAAATGAGAAAGCTTTATTAAGGCCCTATGCAACTGGAAGGGTAACAATATTCAGTTTATAGTGACAGTTCATAGCCTTGGTGGAAGTAAAGTCCACTCTGGGATGTGACTGATGAGATGGCAAAAATCTCCACTTCCCTGGAACTTGCTTTATCTGAAAAAAAAAAAACAAAACCACCCCTCTTTACTAGAAAAGTAGCAATCTCGAACAACTTGTGCTATGAAATATTCTGTCTCTAGGGTTTCTGGACATGTATCTACAAAAGATTGAGATCTCCCCAGGGTACCAGTTGAAATTTTCAGAAAGAAATGGACTTTTGTAAGCTCTAGTCAGATATTCAGTAGGCAAGTGATTTGGAGAGCACAGAGACTTGGGAAGGAAACTAATCCAAGTTTCCCTTTCCCTCCAGTGGTGGAGTTGACCTCAGCAGAATCTTCCCTGGGCAGATCCCACCCAGACTCCAGGATAAACACAGCACTTTAGCATGATGCTTTTTTATTTTTGGCCTTTTGAGAGAAGGAAAGCCAAGGTTGAGATTCTTCATCCCATGCAAATTTTCCTATTTTTGAGTATACCTCTAAATCTTGTTGAGAAGCTGAACTCCCTCCACACCTTCCTTTTCCTCTTTCTAATCAAGCTAAGAATGCATTGCTGAGGTGTTGTTACAAGATGAAAACCAATTTCTAAGTTAACTTTGTACTTCCCTGCATATAAAGAAATAGAAATTTCTTCTTTTGCTATTCAGTTTGACTTCCTCCTTCAGATGAAAGTTAATACAGCAGAAAAATCTTATCTCACCTGAATCTGTGTGCCAAGAGACTTTCATTTGTGGTACACAAATTGTCTTTGGAGGGGTTCTTTGCAGGGTTTGTTTTCCCACACTCCCCCCTGCTCGGTGCCTGGGTGTTCACTTTTAGTAAGAGTCTTCAGGAGAGCCTCTAAAGTAAGACTATTGTAAATATTTGATTTGAAATGTCTCTGGAATTAATATTTGTCTCAAAATGAGGCATTTTGCAAAGTGTTTCAAGGTAGTCCTACTGTCAGCTTCATAACAAAGGCTCTTCCTTTGTCCTTTTACTTAAAGACCATTGGGTATGAATCTGTTTTCTACAATAAAAATTAATTATCAGAATCATCCAATTTGGATGATCCTCTATATTCTGTATATTTTTAAAAATGCTTTGATTTAAATTGCTCTTAGGATGGAAAAGGCAAGAAATTAATGTTTTGAGTAGTTGTATCTTGATTTTTCAAAGGTCTGGGACACCTCTGCATCATTTCAGCTGTGTAAAAGTTGTGCTCTAAGCAACTCCAGCCATGTCAATTGGAGGAGGAGAGGAATTAGCCCAAGCCAAGTGTTAGTTGGCTTTAAGTCCCTTGTCATTCCACCCAGGTATCTGCAATCCAGCTGTTTGCTGGATCCTGACTTTGGGGTTTATGTGCTTGCCAGTACGCCACTATATTTCTTTTAAATAATCTCCAAAAGAAACACAAAAAGAATCCTGCACTTTCTCATGTTATCAATAAAACATCAGCTCTTCCAGAGGAGCATAATCTGGCCTGAGAAGGAAATTCTTCTGTGCTTCCTAAAATTCTTTCTTTTGTTTTAGCTACTAGACTGTATCTGAAGTCGGTGCAAATCTTGTCTGAATAAGCATAAAGATATGAGTTACCAGGCTTGGCCTCCGCAGGCTGCTTTAACAAATGATCCTTTTTTCTGTGTGCATGAGAGTTGCATGAAAGGCAGGAGCAGTGTGTGCTCAGAGACAAAGGGTTACCCTTCTGGTGCATTGCAGAACTGCTGTCTGGCACTGCTGGCATTCTCAGAACCCCCATGAGACACGATAAAGGCTGTGCTGGGATGCTCCTTGAATTTCCTGACCACTGAGTCACTTCAGCTTGGTGGTGTGAGTAGGGAGAGGTGGGGGGCAAGAGAGATTAGAAACAGTGCAACAGTGAGCATCCTACCCTGCTCTGCCTAATGGACAGACAACTGCAGATTGTCTTATGTTGTGGCCAACTGTTTGATTTAATTTAAATATTCACATGATTCTAATCTGGAGGAAGGAGATATGTCTGGTTACTGTCAAGCCTCCATTTAACTGTTAATTTTCATCCTGCATACATCTGTAAATTGGGGTGGTTTTTTTTTTTAGTCTACTAAGAGCAAAACAAGTAGCTAAGAGAATGGAAATTAATGGTTGCATTGCATTTTCTTCTATTCTGAAGCATGATTAATAATAGTGCTCTATTATTTAACAGGCTCTGTTTTTTCCAAATCTGACATTAACTTGAAAAAATTTTGAACTTTAAAAGCTAGACTAAAAAATACCTTGTGGTTCCAGTCTTTGGCAGATGAGCATAGGACTTTTAACCTTTGGAAATATGGTGTAAATTCAGCATGGAGTTCCAAATAAAATGAGTTCAGTGGTTTTAGCTCAGCTTTTGGATGCAAGTCCAGATAGAAAGAAACAAGCGGGGTGGGGAGGGGCAAGAGCTGTGCATTATTTCAGCATGACTGATGGTCCTGACAGAAACTCTGGAATATCTTACATGAAGTGTATGCTACTTACGTGGTATTTTCCTCTGTTTAATTTAAAAAATATTTTTAAATTAAAGGTTTGACATTAGTAATATGTATAATATTGTAATACACACTGGAAATGCCACAGTCCGGAGCTTTGCTAGTTTTCCTATTCAAACCCCTTACTTTCAAATATTTGATTTGAAATGGTTCAGCCTTTCTAAAAATAAGGACTCACAACAAACAGTAATTGTGGAGAAAATGTGTCTAATTTATGTTTGGCCATTTGAGACCTCTTAACCCAGTGGTCATGTCTGTTGTGGGACACACTGAAAGGCTTAAATTCTTGCTTATAAAAATAGATTATTATCATTTTATATAGGATGTGGTAATCAGGGCATTCTTTTTTTTTTCCATAAAATGCATTAAATTGCATACGAAGATTTTACTTGGTGTGTGATCTCTTGAAGGAGGAATGGAAATATCTGTATCTTTATGTCTATGAGCTATAGAGTGGACACAACCTTTTATTTCCTTACAACATCCCACTGTCTTTTCTTCAACCTTCAAACCTCTTTCTATGAAAAGAAATGAAACATTACAACATCTAATAATTTTCAGTCAGTTAATGACTGGTTTCAAATGGAAAAGTACTGATAGTGGTATTCAGAAGTTATTTTTTGAATGGATCACTGATTTTTAGATTCTTGGGTTGAATGAGTGGGGGGTTTTCTCTCTTAACTCAGTTTTCCATCATAAGGGTCTTGTTTATAGTGTAACTTCCATATTGCAACTACTACCAAGTGTTATTAAGTTATTTACAAGATCAAGAATTATTCCTGACAGTCTGCATGTAGACATAGTTTGCTTTTCAAAAATGCAACCCATAAAGTAAAAATAAAAGAACTTGAATCCATTTTAATTAACACTGATGTTACTGATGTTGGGGCCTCAGTGAAATGCTAATTGACTTAGGAGATATATTGAGCAATAAATTCTTCAAAATGGCCTTCAGACTTGCTACACGTTTGAAGTTATGAAAATATCCCAAAAAAATTTTTGTTAGTTTAGATCAAAAAAAATGCAGAAAAATTGCAGGAAATATTGCTGTTACCTGGCCAAGCAGGATTCAATTAAAAAGCCTCATGTGCCAGCCACAAAATTACCGTGGAAGGCTGCAGGTATGTGTGGCAAGTGAGCTAGAATACAGCTTTAATGGGTTTATGTGTTTGAAATGAGAAGTCAGCCCCCAACAAGGAGCAGAGGGGCTTTGTCCTCACCTGGTAAGACACTGTAGGTGCTCTCGTGTTCCCCCAGCCCCACGAGGGAGTCAAACACCCCGATCACGCTGTCGTCGATGTTGATGAGGGGGATCCTGAGCCCCGGGGGCTCCATCCCGGGTGTCCTCGGGGTCCTGTGCCCTGCCCGGGGGCTCCTGGCCAGCCCTCGCTGGCGCATCCTCCTCCTCTGCCTCCGGCCAGCGCCGGCCTCCGCTGGGCACAAATCGGTGCACAGCGAGACAAGCAGGAAATAACAGACTAAGGATGGTGCCTGCATGGTCTTGTGGGTCCCACAGTGTCCTGAAAGGGAAAAAATAGGGAAATTAGGTACTTGGAGAGCTTTTTATGTCAGTCACACGGGGCACTTCTCAAGGCAGGTGAACCGATATGTGGTAGGTGAATATAACCGAGTTTCTCCTTGGAAAGAAAGAAATTGCCCTCTGAGAGCTCCAGTGACCAATTTGATTTTAGTGGTTCTCAACAGTCACAGTCAAACAGGTGCTGTTTGTATTTGGGGTTGCATTTGAAGAGGTGGTTTAGATTTGCTGTGCCAGGTGGCATTGGCAGTTCAGTAATTTGCTGCTGCTTCCAGCAAGGGACTTCTTGAGCGTTCTGTAAAGTGTGTCTTCCTTCTTTTTTCCTTTGATTGCTAGTATTTCTTCCAGGATGTTGTAACTTTTGAGTGTGGGAATCGCAAAGTAACAGAAAAATGCCCAATTCATTTGTGATGTGCTGCCCCAAATGCTTTTGGGTTGGCATTTCTGTGCAAGGTGTTTTTTCACTGTAAATTAAAAGATCTTGCTTTTCCATCTATCTGTGGCTATTGTCTAACAGATCTGCTTGGTTCTGCAGAGGAGACCTTTGGGAAGTTTGTGCTATTTGTGGCATCCCACAACTGCTTTTCCAGTGGACGTTTTTATTAAGTGTAGGGTCTAATAAGGTCAATCTATAATGGGTCATGTTCTGCATTGACTTATTAAGAAATTCAAAATAATTGAGCCTTCCTATGCTTGTGACAGAAAAATTACATTTACTGTCACCAATAGGTGGCATTCCAAAACAGAGCAGTCAGGATTCAGGAGTATGCACAGGAAGCATATCCAGCAGTGGATTGCTGTACCAGTGTGGAAATAAGGCCCTGCATGTCCAGGGTTATTAATGATTTGTCAGAGCTCTGCTGCATAATTCTTTCAAAAAGGAAATGCTTCTGTCCCATGGCCCATTTTAACTGAGACAGCGGAGACAGGAGACATTTGTGTTCTTGGGAGAGTGAGAATTAGTGAAGTGCTTGGAGCTCTTGGGCTTTATGGCCAAGACAAGGCTTAGAGCATGTCCATGGTTTTTCTCTTAAGGAAGTTCTGAGGGGATTAAAAAATGCTTTTTCTTAATATTCATCAGTCTGGCTTTATGTGTCATCTTTCACTTTGGAGTTAATCTTATTATAATTATGTTGTGTAAATATTGGATAGTGTTATTTCAGGAACTTGAACTGGGTTGTTGCCTGAATTAGATTTTGTTAAAAAGCTTGTTCATCTTGGTATTTTCTGATTTATAGAACAGGTCAAGTTTTTGGTACAAGTTGCCTAACTGTTCTTTAACATAAGGCATGGGATTGATTGCATGTTTTTTATGCTTTCCACATCATAATTCTCATGTTTTTTATCCTCATATTTTAAAATGGGAAGTTGGCAGTAAATAAGCTTGAGAGTATGCATTTTACTTCTTTTTAATATTGTCGTTTCTGTGTTCAACGATTTTAATTTTAAAATGGTGTAGCAAATTTAGATATTAATTTGCAGAATTTGAAGTTAATGTTTTTATTTCTATATAAAGGGAATTTGAGATGCAAGCATCTCACACAAATCCTCACAGCAACTCCTGGAATGGCAATTTTGAAATGAATCCAAACTTGATTTTGCTGTTTCTCAAAAATCACTTATTCCAAAATGCTGTATAGGCTCTGTATCCTTTTATTTACAGAAATTACTGCTGGTTAACATATCAGATAGATGCAGGAGCTTGCCCTCTGCATTGAAGATGCCTGTTCTTGCTGAGAAAGTGCTCATTTCTGAGTGCCTCAGGACAAATGACCCAATGCCTTTGGTTTCTGACTTGCGTGGTAATGAGTGGCTATAAAATTACAGAGGAAACTTCTGTTCCACCAGCTGGACTGAAACACACAGAGAGCCCTCGGGGAAAATTGGATGTACAAAGGAAAGGCTTGAACATGTGTGTTCATTCTGTCAAGTTTCTGACATCTTAATTATGGTCCCATTTTTTGGGATACTCTATAATAACACCATAGCTGTGCAGTTACAATGCTGCTATGTTACACTTGGGCTTTTTTAACATTTAACCATTTCTTCCTGTGACCAGAGGTACATAATGGCATGACTGAAATATTTTTCCATTCTCCACCTATTTTTAAAAGTCAGGAATAGTATAGGGTGAATTATATTACATTAACTGTACAAAAAAAGGAACTTAAAGAGTAAAATTCAATAGTAAATCAAATTGTTTTAAAGTGAAACTTGGTTTCATAAAATACTTTATAAATACAAATTTTTAAAAATCAGAGACAAAACAACAGAAAACACATCACACCCCCCCAAAAAATGTCTTTATAAACTAATCCTGTTCATATATATGAGTTTATATGCTTTTTTTAGTACCAATTTAACTCTTCAGCACTGAAAGCCTAACATTGCTGCTTTCAACCAAATGGTGTTCTTTGCATGCAGAACACTGGGCTGCTGAGTTCCTTTCCTTGCCTTATTTAACAAGTGCTGCCTCACATTTTAAGGCCCAAATTGAAAGGCCCTTGGGTGCTTTGGGCCTGTCCTGCCCATGTGTGGGATCCTCAGGTTATCTCTCAGGAGGCTGTATTTTGTATAGGGCCAGCCAACTTTTAATTTGGGGAAAATCCAGCCTATTCAAATTATGACTTTTATAATAAGTCATTGCATAGTAAAAGAAAATTATAGATAGTCATTGTAATGAAATTATTAACTGTTTGTGTTGCCAGATACTCTCAACATGGCTGCATTGCTATACTCTTCATTTTACCCATAAATATTTAGATCAGGCACAGTATGTGAAAACATCTTTATTACCTTTACTTTTACTATGTAATGTGTTCAGTAATTTGCAGCTTTATCTTCAGTATCTGTCAGTTTGCTATTATGTTAATGGAAATAGTTAATTTTCAAAGGAGAGACCCTTTAGAAATACCAGAGTATCAGAATTTATTAAATAATCCATCTTTATCCATTCAGTCTAAATTCAAACACATTTCTAAGATGTCAGCATTATTTCTCATGGCACACAGGGGTTAAAGTGCTTTACCAAGATCTTTCACTTACTCTTTTTTAAATGCATTGCATAAAAATGAGTTACATTTATCCATAGCAGCCAGACCAGTTGCACTTTCCATTAAAGTTGGACGTGCATGGCAAACATTCAGACAAAAAACCAAAAAGCAGCTCAACGGGTATTGCACACTTTATCTAGAAAAGCATTTCTGTTCAGTATTGCTAAATATAGCCCACATTAATTCATTTCAAGTATTACATATTTGCAAAGTCAACATGAAGTTTAAGCCATTCAACACCATGCTTTAAGCAGTAATTTAAAACGTAAAACATTTTACCTTGTAATCTAACCTAACAGCAGATTCTGCTTGCTGTCATTTAGTCTCCCGTTGCAAATGAAACAAAAATCTCAGTGATATCTTTAAAACAAACAGAGAAACTGTAGGGATTGTTGAAACATGTGAGATGATTCCTTAGTTAAAGTCTGAAATAGCTTCTTCCCCTGGGGAGCCAGGGCTGAGTTCTGTGTGCAGAGACTCGGCTCGTGCTGCTGCTCGGAGCGCTGGAACCTCGCTCGGGCAAATGAGGAGCAGCACAATGCCTTCGGTCCCGAGGCTGACAAGGCACAGCTGGAAATCCTTTTCCAGTACTTACAGTCACATAAGGAACGGGGAAATGGAGTGTTTTCAAAAGAAACAACAACAAAAAAAAAAAGTGTATTTTATTCTGTGCTGGTTTATGTGTTTAGAAGTTTAGTTTCCAGGTGGCATGACTTTAATGTAGATTTATTTAAAATAATAAGATCTAATACACTTTGGCAGATGTAGCCTTAACATAAAAACATTTAGTAAAATTAGAACTTTTTTTTTTTTCAATTCATGTTTTCTTAATCCCCTCCTGCACTTAAAGCCTGTCATCTACAAGCAGCAAACCTTTTTGTTGAAGTTTTAGCACGGAAAGTTTTTCTTTTGTCTATTTACAGCGATGATTTCACTGCAAGCTGTAGCTTATGCACGGAAAATAAAACGACCGGAGCACTTTCCCTTCATTTTTTCTCTTTGTAAGGCTAATTACATCCTGAAACATGATCCTGAAGCTCAGCTCTGCAGAAGCTGCAGCGGAGTTAGTGATCCAGAGAGGAGAAGGGAGGGAATAAGGGTACATTACCACAGGTCCTGTGCGTGCCAGCAGAGCCTTGTCCTGCATCCCCAGATCGCGCGGCTGCCGAGCGTCCGGGTGGGTGATGGGATGGATGGGTCTGCTGAGCTTCAAAATGACAAATTCACCTGCGAGGCCGAGTTGTCTCAGTTCTGCTGACATTAAAAATTCGTCGTTTGCTTGAGCTCGCACTCTGAGGAGTATTTAGACAGATAGTCATGGAATGGTGTAACCAGTGAGTTAACCATAATTGTTAACTGGTGTGTGGCGGAAAGATACTGGGAGAACACATTGTCTCTTAAAATAGGCATTCAGATCCTACTGTGCTCTGCTTTGCAAAGGCAAAAGAAGAAATACTAAACTTTGGTAGTTTATCTGGAGCTGTTTGAAAGGAATGGAGACAGTCACTCAACAAATGGGATGAAAATCCAGATGGAAGGGACCTTAAAGCTCATCCCATTCCACCCCCTGCCATGGGCACGGACACCGTCCACTATCCCAGGGTGCTCCAAGCCCCTTCCAGGGGGCCTTGAACCCTTCCAGGGATGGGGCAGCCACAGCTTCTCTGGGCACCCTGGACAGTACCAGGGCCTCCCCACCCTCACAGGGAAGAGTTTCTTCCCAATCTCATCTAAACCTGCCCTGCTTCCACTTAAGGCCTTTCCCCCTTGTCCTGTCACTCCATGCCCTTATCCCAAGTCGCTTTCCAGGAGCCTCTTTAGGCACTGGAAAGGGCTCTAAGGTCCCAAAGCCTTCTCTTCTCCAGGCTGAACAGCCCCAAGTCTCAACCTGTCTTCATTAGTGAGATGTAGATTCAGACACACTTTAAGAAATCCTTCAGTCTGCTTAGAGGATTTAGGATTTTCACTCTATGTCTGTGAGGCCCTTGCTTATCTTCTTCTCAGCTTGTATTAAGGAAGAAGTAAAGACACCTTGAGTGATCTGCAAAGATAAAGGTTCCTCTTCATGAAAGTGGCATTGCACCTTCCTGCAGTGAGCAGTATCACTTGAAAATTGTAGGAGCTGTAAAAGAGTGACCTGTGGCTGCCTGGTATCAAGAGGGTTTAGGGTTTTTAACTGAAAAAAAAAGTGTCTGAGAATGGACATCATCTGCTGCCTTTCAATAAGATTTAAATCTGTGTAAGATTAATAATTAGATATTGGCTTTAATATTGTTATTTATATTAAAATCTTCCACGTAAACTTGCTGTCATTATAACTAAAGAAAAAATGCTATATACTGTGCTAACAGTTCAGACTAGGATGGCAAATGATTTCAGACATACACAGTTCAGGTAGTTTCTGTGTGAGGGCAAACACTGCTGTGTCCTAGGGATCTAATATTTACTGTGTTTATGGGAATAGTTCATCCAAGAGCAGAGCAAGTTGCCAATCTCTGCTTCATCTGCAAGTCGTGTTATGTCTGTCCATCCCATGGCCAGTTGGAATGAGCTGTGCAATGGGAATGTTTTGGTCTGTTGAGATGCCTTCATGTGGAATTGTCTCCTTTGAGGAGAGAAGAGGCAGAATAAACAGCAGTGACTAATAATTAGAATAACTTTTTATTATTTTATATCTTAGGGCAAACTGCCACTGTTGGTTTGTGTCTTGAGCAAGAGCCATGGGATGTGAGAAATGGCTGTGGAAGCCTGGAGCCTCTGGCATGGATTCTTCTCTTTTCCTTTCACAACAAGAACTATTAGTCAGTGTACAATAATACTATTGTTGTTTTCCTTTTTAGCAATTTTGCTTCTTTCTGTAGATGTTAATAGAGGGAGGAAAAACGTTCACTACTCTGTGCCCCTGTTTTAAACCTCAGAGGAGGTAAAATTAATGTATAAGTTAACAGAATCTGTGATGCTGAAAAGAGCTTATAGATTTTTAAACTCTGTTTGAAAGGCCACTTAAATACATGGAGAGAATGCTGAAACAGGAGGAGTAACTTCTGTTTCTCAAAGGTCTTCACAGTACCTGCAGGGTAGGATTTTTGTCATCAAAGAATGCCAGGCTGAAGGAATATAAGGAGGATATCTTGAAAATAAAAATTACTAAGCCAACTTAAGAATTATAGAAAGTATAAAGAGTACAGAGTATAGAAAGAAGAGTTGAAATAACTGTTTATGGTCACAGCACAGAGAGACCATGGAACCCAGTTCTGTATCATACCTTCTAAAAATGGCATCTTTTATCTGCATAATGGCCAGACCAAGCAGGACGAGAGCAGGAAGAGCCCTCACTGGGCTGATGGGATGGCAGGTGCAGCCTGGCTTAGCAGAGTAGAGGAAATCTTGTGTTTGCTTCAGCCAGCCACTGGTAACTTCCAGTCCTGCTGGAATCACCTCCCGGCCTGAGGTCAGGAGCTCGTGCAGCTCAGCGAGTCCAGCCTGGACTGGGCAAGGCTGAGTCCACAACAGGGACTTTTCTGTTGGTTTTGAAAGGCAGCAAGGACAGAGGCAACTTCTCCTGGCTGCCCAGATCCCATGGTTTGCTTTACCTTCTATTCCTTTATTCCCTTTCCTCCCCTTTCAACTTCACAAGTTCTTTTCTCAGCCATTTCAAAATATGCAGGTTTATAGCTTCCCTACTGACTCAATTTTGCAGACTTCATACCTTTATTTAATAATTACAATCTGGTTGTCCTATCATTTTTTCCTTGAACATCAAAGGAAAACTGCTACTACCCATCCTCCCTTTTTAATTCTGCAATATTCTGCCTTTGCATGTTACAGCCTGGCCAGGGGCCCAACAGGGCAGTGGCCACTGGCATATACAAGATTTTCCTTTCCTTATCTCTGTCCTGAAACCCTCTGTGGTGTCTTCCTCGTGGTGCCACAGGTGAGGAGTAGCCACATGCAGACCTCTGATAATTTTATATGCTTGCAAAATATTCATTTCCTTGGGGGGAATGGGGGAAACCCCAAACCTCTGTAGCTGTTACCATGTCTCACCTGGCACCACGAGTACATTCTATAGCTTTAAATGTTCCACAGTCATCCTTATTTTTAATAGCTTTCTCTCACGTTATGTCAATAATGGATATTTTACTTATGCCTCCTGGCTTGCTGTGTAATTTACAGAAGGGCTGTGTTGAAGTTGGATCTCTTATTTAATTGAAAGACTGATCAAAATATTATTGTCATGAGTCAAAAAAACACATCCACATTCAGGAATGTGAGGTTATTTCTGCTTTGTTCAGGAATTGGAAGGAAAAGAGACAATACTGAAAACTACAGCAGCGGTTTTTTAACCTTCCTATGAAATATAAGAACAGAATGACTTTTTTAAAATTGCTTTACTCTCAGTTGTCAAGATGAATCCGTGCAGTTGCTGGCTGGTTTTGATCAGAGACGAAGATGGAATCCTAAACTTTGCAATTACTCGTGTGGTTTACTTTTTCTAAAATCAAACACACAAGTTTATAGATGGAAAAAAGTAGCAATGGGGGAAAAAAAATTTATAACTGTTAAAGTCAGCACAAAACATGAGATGGGGAATTTGGGATTGGCAGTACACTGCATTTCTGAAACCTGCACCAGTTACTGCATTCCTTCTGTAATCAGTGGTCACAGATATCCTTACAGGAAAAAAATACAGGAAAAGACAAAGTACTGCTGGTAAACCTTGAGATATGAAACACAGATTTTCCTCACATATTTAAAAATATTAACAATACATTGCAAAAAGCATGGGGTATGTCATTAGATGGGAATAAACCTAAAATTGCAATATGAGATGTGTGTGGCTGGGATCTATTTACATTTGAAAAAGCTTCACTTTCACTGTAACTGCATCCCAATTCCCATTCTTTACTGCATGGAACAGAATATTAATATTCATCAGTATTAACTTTCTGAGGACACCAATTATTGCAACAACTCGTTGCCTCTTGGTTGGGTTTCTGTTCAGTCCCACAGCATCAGTTTTAGTTTGTGGTATGTTTTCCTCACGTTATATCTAAAATGCCAGTGACCAGACAGATGGAAGTAATTTATAAAGCCTTTCTTCAGAGCTACCTGAAATTTAAGCTTTCACATATTGCCTCTGTGTGCATCAGTGAAGAAATTCAGTGGAATTTTTATTGTATCATTACCTAGAGCTGTTCCCTGTGGTGTTCCTAAGCAAGTTGCCCACCTACCTTGAATAAATACAGCTTTAAACCCCTGGCCACTGTAGGGGAGACATGGAAGATTTCCCCTTTCCTCCTGCCTTTCTGTCAAATATCACTTTTTTGGGGTTCAAATGGAGACACTTCCCTGTGTATTGGGCAGTTCTGTTTCAGCTATTTGCTGACTCGTGTTTTTCCAAAATACTCATCTTAACTCAGCACATTTCTGTGTGTCTGAAATAGCACAATGAGCTCGGCTTGGGGCTCGGTTTCTCTCCTGTAGAGAAACCAGTACTGAGCATTGTTACTCATCAATAGAACTGGGAGGTTTCCAACTTTTTTCTAAAATATTTGTGTTTTGCAGCAGTTGTTCGATTCCCAGCATAAGCCATAAGCCTCCTGTAGGCTTTCATTGATGTGATTGCTTCTCAGACACAGTTCCATTTCTTCAAAAGGCAACTACATCCCACCAGAGCAAGGGGACAGCGTTTCTCTTAAATAAAGGTTGGGCCATAATGAACGTATAGAAAATTCAGTGGTTTAAATAATTATATCTAGAAATATATAACTTAAATATAGGAAATACTGAAAAAATCTAGCTGTAGAAAAGTCTGTATTTTAAAGATATTAAATATAGAAAATAAGAGTATGTAATTATCCTAATGTCTTTGTTTGCCCTTTTCATCTGGTTTCCATTTCCTTGGTTGTGCTTGGTTGCACTTTCCATTTCCATATAAAACACTGTATACTTCTCTAAAAAGTGAATGCATTTTTTTTAAGCTTCTCTTGTGCACTGTTGCTGTCTTAGACTGTATCAGAAGTGACATGTGAAAATTAAACTTGATCTTACAGATAAATCTGGTGGTTTGAGATGTCACCAGGGAGACGTGGTTGGGTTCCTGTGACTTGCTGCTGATATCCCAGTTGTTTGGGGCCTCAGATGTTTTCCCATTGGTTTTAAATTTAAGCAGGAATTAGTAACAGGATGCCTCTCCACTGAGAGACTGTCTCAGGAAGGAGATGTAAACTGAGGACACAAATATTTTGAAGCATTTTAGTCAAAACGAAGGATTTGTTGGCAGCTGGGACACTTAGAAGGACAATAACAACGTTTGCTTGTGGTTTCCTTCTAAATCTAAAAATTAGTTGTCTTTGCCTGTTGATTCATGTTTTTCCCATTACAAACAGTAGCATCAAATGGTTTGTTTGGGTGAATTAGTGGACAATGGCAAAAATGATTTGTACAGCAGTTCTGCAGCTACCAGTGAGAGTTTGAAGGGGGAACATGGCAGGATAGATGGGTGTGTATATGTAACAGGTGTCTAATTTTTAATTTTAACTTTTAATACCATATTGATATTTTTGATTATCACCTTTCTAGAGATTTATAATTCCACAGTGCACAAAATTCAGAATTGAGTACAAGTTGAAAACACCCCATGAAGTGATTGATTATGTTTGCTGTGTGATCTGACTGGCATTTGTGGCCAAACTTTGGCAACTCCAAACAAACAGGAGTCGCGGATCTCCTGATACTCCAGCACAGTTCCCCCTGTGTCATCTCCAGAAGGGAAATGTTAAAAACAACAACAAAAAGACCTCTGTTTTAACAGATTATGTTCTTCTGGGTGACTCTGTATGGTTTATAAACATGTCTTGTTAAAGGAGAATATTGGCATTGTTTGGGTTTTTCCCAGGATCAGACAGACTTTGCCAATTTACATTTTTATTATGATTTCTGCCTGTTCTTCACATTAAATCCTGTGTGTTCCCTTTCCTTTGGGAACTGGAGGAATCATCAAATGACTGGAGAATGAGTAGAGTTATTTCTGGAACACTGAGTTTTGTTTTCATGATACAAGATGAGAAGTTTGGGGCTGAGGAAGAGAGATGGGTTCCCTTGTAATTCCTGTTGTGTCAACACGTCCTGTGTGCTGGACAATCCCAGCTTCCCTCTTGGACTATCCCTGTGTAAATGCTTGCACAGGCTTTGATATCTAATCCTTTAGGAGTTGGGCTCAGTGATCTCTGTCCTTACTAACTCAGGATATTCTGTTATTCCATGTTTATTTGCTACTTTTTCTGTATTTCATGGTCTTTACTTCTGTTACACAACGTGAATTGTCCAAAGTGGAATAAACGGATTTTGTTTCAGAGTTGGAATATTTTATAAGGTCCATTCACAGCGAGTGCTTTGGTAACTGAGTGTTCAGATATTTTTGTCTCCTGGGAATTAGCAGGCAAGAGCCTGTGAGTTAATAAGGATTGAACTGTTAGACAATAATTCTGAATTCATAGGGATATGCTAGAGATGAGAAATGTGATTTTGGAGGTCTAGGAGCTGCAGAGCTACAAATGGAAGTATTTTGAGAGGTTTTAAGAGGCACAAATATGTGCACAGTCTAGACAGTGCTACTTCTGCACTGGCAGGGGCAGCTGCAAGAAATGCTAAGGCAGGAGCTGAGTCCAAAACAGGGAGGGGGGAAAAAATAGGAAAAGCCAAAGGTGAGGAATATGCTGGAGGCCTCAGATGTTCATGCTCAGTGTGTTTGGGAAGAGTCATCCAGAGGTCCTTCTACAGTGGAAAAATGAATATTGAAGTAATCCAGAACTCCATTTGAAATAACATTATGGTGCTTGCCTTCCTTCTCAAGTGTTTCCATGGGATTGTCTGTATAGACCTTACAGTTCCTGCTGTGAGATTCAGCCTGGGTTTGGGAAGGGAGCCTCTCTGAGTGTTACAGCCTCAGCTTTTTATATGAGCTGGGGGTAGCTCCACGTTTAAATTCTGGGAATGGAAATCTTCCTTTTGTCTGTTGCTTTAATTTCATTTTCCTTGGACTGTTTTTACTCGAGAGGATTGAGGGCTCCTTCCTCAAATCCATCTGTGTGAAGGGCTGGTGCTCCAGGATCCAGGCTGCAGCGGGCATTTTTCCACAGCTTTCCCTTATGGGGTTAGGACAAATCTCCTGGTTAGTACACAAGGAAAACTTTAAACTTTCACCAGGTTTGCACACAGGAATGTTTGGGTCACTTTACTTCCCTAGAGCTTTAAAAGCACAAGAGAACTAAACTGGTTGCTTGGGAAACAGAAGAAGGAAAAAGAGAAAGTTTTATTATTAACTTTCCTTTCAACTGGACTTCTACCAGAACAAAACATATTGTTACCAACAGTTTTGAAATGTTTCTGCAAGGCCAGCAATTGAAATTCAAATTATGAAATGCCTCAAGTTTGCATTGAAAGTGAATCAATTTCACTGGCAGCTGCTGTTGGTATTGTCAAAATGCTCTTTGTGTTGCTGCAGTACCTAAGCAATGAAACAAATATTTATGCACACGCATCACACAGCATTCCTGGGCAGTGCAGCTTTGGCCTTTATAAACCAAGTAAGGTGGAGCATAAGGATATGTTTTTGCCTGGCAGCTGCCTGTGATTTCTCCTTCTGGATACACTAAAGAATTCTCCTCGCTGCCCTAAATTCTTTTCTACTTGCCAGTACAGAGATATTTGAGTCAAAATCCAATTTGTTGCGAGAGATTTGGTCAAAAGTATAGCACAGTTTGCACACACACAGTGCTACAGGTTTTCAGTGTTCTGTATTTTTGCTTCTCTTTTGGTTTTTTGGGGAAGTTTTGCAGCTTTCTTGTGGAAGTCATTGAGTAGATCAAAGTTTGAGGATGGCTGACCAGTTTTGCAAGCCTATTATTTAGCAGTGGGTTGAGAACTTTACACTCTCACACATACAATAAATACAAATTAGTAAATCTCCTCTTGCAGATGTTTGTGTCTTCTCAAGAATATTTCCTGTGTCCCTCTTGTTTGTGCTTAGGATGTGTTTGGAAATCTGAAATGTCGTGTTGTTGACAGCCAGCTCTAAAGGACTGTATTTGGATATGACATGAAAAGAATTCAATGGGTTTAAAGCTTTCAAGGGCTTTTCAGCTGGACCCGTTCCTGCTCTTGTTGATTGCAACAGGCACTTCAGCATTGCATGTTAATATTTATTTTCACATAAACAGCTGATAATTGTAAATAACCAGAGAAATGAAAGCTGCTGGGTGGCAGATTTCTGTGGAGCCTGTCCAAAAGGTAATGCTTTGGAGAGCCATTGAGAGAGGATGGAGGTATTCTGGGAAAGATTTCAGTGTATTACAGCATTTTTGATATAAAACAGAGATGTATAGATAAAGCTTCACTTTTTACCTAATGCAGGTGTTAAACCATTTTGTAAAGCTCAGGAAGAATAACAGAAATACTGCAGTGGTATTTGTGCAAAGGAGCACTGATTGACAGGAGGGTGCACATGTATGTAGCTGTGTCTGTTTAAGGAAAAATCTGCTCCTGGAGGCTGGGGTGGGTTAATGTTATCCTGTACATTCAGGAGGAGGTGTGCTGTGGACATTGCCATTCGTCCTCTGGTATCAGATCTGGGGGGAACTGAAAATGGAGCAGGGCTTTACTTCGAGTGCCAGTCTCACAGGAGGTTTTTGGGCTGCTTTGTGCCAGCCCAGGATGCCCCTCTGTCAGTGGTGTGCAGGGAAGGCCGTGGTGCAGCTGCTCCTTAGGATCCCAAGGGGACAGCACAGGCAGATGTGACAGATTTTGGCCAAACCCCTCTCTGCTGTGGGACAGTTTGCTCTAAGTGATTAGATTGACCCCTCCATCAATTTATATCTCGTGGTGAGAAATGAAAAACTGGCATTTTGGATGTCCCAGGTGGGTTTGTGGGCATACCTGTCTTTGCCAGGTAAGATAAATGTGCCCACATAGAAGCAAATAACTCTTCAGACCTTTGAGAAAGATTAAAAAACCACAGCAGTAAATGATGAACATAAGCTGAGTACCTTGTCTTGAGCTAATTTAGATGAACTAGATATGTTCTTCATTGTGTCCTATGGTTTATTTTTTAAATTAATCTGCCTACTTGGGAAAAAACTAACACAGTGTTAGAGCCAAGTCATTAACTAAATTCAGATGCTTTTATTTAGATGATGTTTAAATTGTGCTGTCTGGGTGAGCTTGATCATGTAAACTGTACAAAAAGCAAGTTGGGCCACATTTGATAATCAACTTTTCTGGGGTATTTCAAATCCAAGTTGCTTTTATGCAGTTCTGGACCCTTTTATTAAGACATCAAAAAAGCCTTAGAGAGAATCTTGCAGCAACTTCTATCCAGAAAAAAAAAAAAAATAAAGCTCTATTAGGTATCTTGCTTCTGTTGTAATGGAAGAAAACACAAACTTGGCTTCATTTCTCTCCTAAAAATGCCTTTCCTGCAGTCTACTTCCTTCAGATTATTGAAAAATTGGCTCACAATTCTTTCTTCCTGAATTGTTGATACTTCATGCTGCTCTACAATATGACATCTTTTTTCCTTTCATAATTTTTCAGCTCTGTATTGTCCTTGGCTGCTCATTATCTCTTGCTAAATTAGACATCTCTGCTGGCTTCCACAGAGTGCTGTATGTAAAGTTCATCATCAAGAAATATTTGATTATACTTAGCTGCAGAGGGAGGGCAGGGCACTCAAAATACAATAGAATGAAAACTAATACATCAGTAAACTTGGGGAGGAAGAACAGAACTGCTGAGCTCTGGTGGTTTTCTGGGCATTTCCACCAAAAATAAATGTCCAGGAGCAGTGTCAGTGCTCTCCCACAAAATCCCAGTCAGTTCCTGTGCCCTGGGCTTGGAGCTGGGCTGATCCCTGTGCCAGGGGCTGGCTCTACAGCCAGCTTCGTGTTCAGACAGTGTATTTTAAAAGCTGAATAAAATGGTAAATAAGCCCAAGAATCTTAAGCTAGAAAAATGGGGGGTTTAAAACGTTCACAAACTAGGGGAGATCTTTTGCCTCGACAATTTTAAAAAGAAATACTGAAGAGAAGATTTGTTTCTTGCTCAGCAAGAAAAAGGGAAAGAAAAAGCATCTGCAACCTCTGTGTTCCCTGTTTATGATCTACCCCTTCCTGTTCTTCCTGAGGTTTCGTGTTCATTTAATTCTGTTTTTCCTCACTAAAATAAACCTCCAGTATGTATTTTAATTTATTCCCAGTCTGCTGTAATTGAGTTGCAGATAAACACATGGTTGCCATATGACAAAGTGATATTGAAAGGAAATGAGACACAGAATTTTGTGTACTCAGGCCTTGGTTGTGCTGGGTTGGCTGTTCCATAGACCTACAGCCTAGATCCAATTAGGAAAATACAAAAATTATGGAAAATTATTGGTCACATTGTGAGCACAGTGACAAACTGAATCATGTAGAATCGTGGTTGAGTCCAGTACAAAAAATAATGATGTTATGGAAATATGGAAAGAGGAAAATAAGTGGCAATGGAAATAGAGCAGGGGCCAAAAAAGAGAAGCTGTAATCAAGTGGGGAGAACAGGAAAGAAAGAACAAAGCAAAGGGATTTCACTGGCAAGGAGCAAAGGCCACTGGATTTGGGGCTGCTGGTCAGTGGTGTCAGGTACTTGTGCAGAGCATTGACTGAGCTACAAGAGGTAGCTGCAAGATTGAACCTTAGCAAAGTGATCAATGACTCCCAGAGTCACAGACCTGGGCTGATAAAAAGGGCAGGTCTGAAACCAGGTGGATGCAGAGCACTTTTTATCCAAGTAACCAACAGCTGAGCCTGTGCTGCAGGAGGGAGCCAGGCCTGTCCTGAGCCTGGGAGAGATTCTGGTAAATGTTTGCAAAGATTTCCCCCACCCAGGGTGACATTCAAACTGTTATTTATAGAACCCCAGGATGGCCGGGGTTGGAAGGGACCTTAAAGATCATCTCATTCCCCTATCCCAGG
Organism: Edolisoma coerulescens; assembly: GCA_013397115.1. Classification (NCBI taxonomy): domain Eukaryota; kingdom Metazoa; phylum Chordata; class Aves; order Passeriformes; family Campephagidae; genus Edolisoma; species Edolisoma coerulescens. Next base: position 1,411,932 of record VWZW01003625.1, on the reverse strand, counting down.
GTGCTCCAAGCCCCTTCCAGCCTGGCCTTGAACACTTCCAGGGATGGGGCAGACACAGCTTCTCTGGGCACCCTGTGCCAGCCCTCCCCACCCTCACAGGGAACAATTCCTTCCCAATATCCCAACTATCCCTGGTTTCTGTTGGTGGGAAGCCATTCCATGTTTTCCTGTCACTACTTAGCACTGACAGACTTTCAGTCCCTCAGATCTGCTCCCCAAATTCTCCTTTCCCCTTCTACAAAGTGAAACCTTCGTGTTGGTCGTGTCACTTGTGATTTTAATTTTAAAAGCAGAGGACTGAGTCTGACTGAGCGTGGGGGGTGGGCTGGGACTGCCACGTGGACAAAACCACTTTGTCATTTTAGACAAAACCACTTTGTCTTTGTGCTCTTCTCGTCCTTGGTTCCGCCGGCGCCGGAGGTTTGGGTGATTGGCATCACAGGGATCCCCAGCAGGACTGGTTTGCTTGAGGAACTTCCCCTCAAGATGGGAAGATGGGGAGCTGTATTTATTCTGAGACTTAATTACGAGTGGTGAAGCTTCATAAATCCATTCTGAAAATACAGTGTTTCTATGGCGTGTAATTTAGTTGAAGGGTGAAAGTGCATTATTATCTGTTCTTGGTTACAGTTCCTTTAGTTGCACAAAATGAGAAACCTCCATTTTCTAAATGTGCCTTTATTGCTTTAGTGAAATTCATTTAAAAATTACTGGTGTTATGTCATCGTTGGGGTTTGAGGTCTTGGTGCTCCCACCATGTGTGATTTCAGTGCGTGATAACGTGGCCTTAGCTGAGCAAACCATACAGAGAAATCACCTGAATCAGCCCAAATGGAGCCTCCTGGGTAGATTTAGAAATTGCTTGTCCCTACAGAGGAGCTCATGGTAGCATAACTCTTTGTATATGTCTTTCTTCCAGAGCAGCAAGCTCAGAATTAGCAGTAAAAGGGAGCTGTTGTTCCAGCTGGGAGCAGTCGTGTGTTTTCTTGCAAAGTGGGACAGAAGCAAATTTATCTGCTTTTATCTGGCATCTCCCTTGCCAGTTTTACTTTGCATTTGCAGCTACAGCTCTTAAGCTGAACAATTTATAACATTTTCCTTAGCAGAGATTTCACGTGCAGAAAATTGCAGCACAGCTTTAAACAGCTGCAGAATAATATATTTTGTTGAGAAATAGCTGCTACAAGTGTATTCCCTGGGATGTGTGTGTAAAATCTGTCATGGGAGCAGGGGAAAGCTGTGCATTCCATCACCACGGTCCCTTTGTGGTTTGAGGCTATTCCTGCTCGAGACAAAAGTTCCCATAAGATTCCCTGCTTGGACTCCTGAAGGAGCTGGAAAAACGATTTCCGTCTAGAAGTAATAATAGCTTGGACTTTTGGTTTTGATCATAAGTTGACATTTAAAAGTCATCTGAGGAAAGAGATTTCTTGATTAAAGTCAGATTTTGCTTAATGCAGTTGTAGCTGATCCTTCCCATCTGCTATCACATACTTGATGGGATCTCTTTCCCTGGCCTGGGGTTCGATTTACAAGATCCCTCAGGAGTTCCTGAATTTCCTGAGAGACCTTGCAGTGGCTCAGCTCGTTCTGTTATTCTGGTTTTATTGCTCAGCTTTTCCTCAAGGAAAACTTGGGAAGTTGCTGAGCAGAGAAGATGAGGTGATAGTGTGGTACCCACAGAGCGTTGGGAATTGGGGATCTGTCCATGCTCACCCTGTGCCTGGTTTTTCAGTCACCTGCCAGACCCCCACATTTTACCTCTGGGATTCAGACCCTACATTTTCTATGTGGCATATAAAAAGTGGATTATGTGACTGCATTTCCCAGAGTTCATTCCTGAAATTGTCAGTGTTTAAGGTTGCTGCTTAATCCTGGGTGTGGTAGCTTTGCTTCCTGCTCCCACTGGGTGTTGGTGTAAGGTGGGAATGGCAGCCGGGATCCTCGCACGGATCTGGGCAGGGGCTGCCTGGAGCCACTGCCAGGGCTTGGGTTATAGCAAACAGGGATGTAGGTATTTGTGGTTTGGCTTTTTGTGTGTTTTGTGGATAGCTAAACTATGACCTTTCCTGCTGAAAAGCTGGATTTTATCCCAAATCCTGTGAATTTCACACAGGATCAAATTCTCACGGCATTCAGGTTGGTTGCCAGAGCCCCAGCACTGAGGGAAGGCACAGAACGGCCCTCACTCTGTGCAGAACTCACCAGGGCTCCTTGTCCCAGGTACAGGGAAGCTTTTCCACAGAAAATCCTACGCTGGGATTTCCTTGAGTTGCCTCTGGCTCCCACAGAACATAAATACCCCCCCAGTGTCAGTCACGGCAGCTGCACAGGAACTCCCAAGAAAGCCCTGGGAGCATTTCAGTGTTTTGGAAATTGTAACTCTTATCTGGTTCTTCTGATCTATTTTCTCTGGTGATTCCCAAATGTCTGGGAATGAGCAGATGAAGTGTGACTCGGTGTTTAGCTGTGGCATACTTGGGACCCCTTGTAAATGAGGGATGCACAAGCTGAGTTCCAGGTAGAAGCTAATCCTGCATTTCCAGTGCCTACAGCCTGGAGCTAAAGGATCACTCCATCCTCCCAGGCCTCTGACACCAGGCAAGGGGAGGCTCATCGTGGAAATCAGGCATGGGTTAGTGAGGAGGAAAGCCTGGAAAACTTGTTTTATTTTGTTATCAGAGGGGCATAATTCCCCAGGGAGTAAAGCTGGAAGAGGATCCCTGCTCTGCCAGATGAGTGACCTTTGATCAGCCACACTTCCAACACTATCACTGCCCTGCCCCACGTCCTCCCTTTTGTGTCCGTGTTCCCAGGATAGATCATTGTTGTTATCCTCACAGTAAATACAGTACTGGATACTGGGTAGAAATTAAAATGAGCAAATTCCATGTGTTTTATGTCATTTGGCATCCTGCACAGCCCCCCTTCAGTTAGTCAGAAATTCCTAAACCAGAGCAAGGTCACATCTGGTAGCAATTTTGCTCTGCCAGATGAGGCGTAATCCCATAAAACCAAACTCATTTTCTCCAGTGCCGCTCGAAGCCGAGCTCTCCTGCTCCTTTTCCATAAGACCTGCTGCTCGTCCTGGGAGCTCTGTGGAATGATTCAGGCTGGGAGACGTTTCACACTTTATAAACTGCAAGGTTTGGAACACAGCTTTGTGTCCAGCACACGAGGCAGGACAAGCAGGGCACAGCCCTGGAGTCTGTGGCTCCGTTGCGTTTCCTTTTCCAGCAGCACCTCCCTGCAGGATGCTGTTCCCTGGTGTTTGGTGTCTGTGCATCCCCTCATTCTCTGGGTAACCTGGCACCTGCAGGATCCATACAGAGCTACGAGTTCTTTTATGTGCTTTTAAAATACCTCTAAAGCTCTGAGTCTTGGGAAATTCAGGAGACACACACTGAACACATCAGATGGACTAACAAAGTAATGGAGCAACCATCAACCTTTGCACATCGTAGTAACTGAAAATAATTCCCAGAAACATGGAATTTTAATAGGAGCCAGTATTTTTATGTTTGGTCATGTGCTGTTGTCTCATATTTTGCTAACATTGGTTATTTTGGTATCTCATTGCCTTAATTATTTTTCAAAGCCCTCTGTGGAGCTTGGTGTCCATCTCAAACCAGAGTGCACCAGTAAGGTGCCTTCACTCACAGAGGGGAGGGAGGTGACATGGTGATGTATTATAAGGGGTTATTAAATCCAATTAACAAACTTAGTTAAAATAAAAATGTTCTTTCAAGGTTTCCTGGGTTTTATGCAAGGATCTCTAAAAAAAAGAAACCAACAGGTCATAATTTCAGAGTCAGTCTTGTTACTCTTAACTCTCAGTGCAATCCACTGTGAGGGGGGAGCACTGGGTAGGAACCACCTCATCTGCTACAATTTTTATGAACCAGTTGAACCTTTTTGTTCGCAGGCCAAGTATCCTGACATCGTGACTGTTCCGGAAGGACTGGTGGGAGATTTTATAATTCTAAGGAACCCCAAAGTTTCTGGGTAAGCCAATAAATGCATTTCTGTATTTCCCAGGTGAGGGATTGTGCTGCAGCTCTGAGTCCCTTCTGTGGCAGAAGGTGCAGGGATCCCAGTCCCACCCCAGCAAAGCCCAGTTCCTTGGTGTTTTGCCATTAAAGAACAGAAAGAAAAGGGCATTTGCTGTGCAACAGAAGCAAAGCAACTGTGGCTATACTTTTCCATTGTTTTAGAAGGAAATCAGCTAGATGAAGGAATTACTACCTACCAGGCACATGGGATTGGTTTGGGCTCCCTGTGAGAGATGTTCCAGTACATTTGGGATTTTCAGCAGGGGAGAAAATCCTTACAGTTAAATGTAAGATGGTGTAACTAATCACTGTCAGGAATTCTGTAAGGGCCACGAAAAGTAACTGTTTTGTGAAGGGATCAGATCATTCCCTTCTCCTGTTACACCTTTTTTCAATGCTTTAATATATATAGAAACAACTGGAAATAAAGCACAGCTCCCTTCATTATGTTTGTGTGTGGAACTAGCAAAAAAACCCTAATACATGGTGCTGCTTCACTCAGCCAAACCTGCTCCTTAAAAGTAAATGCTTTAACTTGGGGGTGCAGGAAGGAATTGTTCTTAGACTATCCCAGAGAGGGAATAACTTGCTTTATTTTACAGTTTCTCCTCTGGTGCCAATTCTATTACCCTCATTCCCTCTCACCTACAGTCATGAAACACAAGAATTTAAAAGTCATTTCAGTGGCTTGGTAGAAAACAGACTGCCATAGAAATTTGTTTGCAAAATCCCAGAACAAGCTGTGCATGAACTCACAAAGGATTTGTAAAAATGAAGTGGCAAAAGGCTGACAAATCACATTTGAAGGAAACTTTTAGAGCCATGATGGATTAAACACCACTGAGAAGGGACCTTGCTCCTCACAGTGACTCACTGTGCAGACCAGCTTTGGATTAGGAAAGCCTTAGCTCCAGTAAGGGATTTGAGGGTGGGAGGGAACAAAGATGCAGTAAAGCAGGCAGGGAGCTGTAAAGCAGCAGCTCTGCTGTGGATGTTGTTCTGGACTCACCTCCTGCCTCACCGTTCCCTTGGGATGGTGCAGTGATCTCCTCCCACTGTGGAAGCTGGGAATCATGACTGGCCTTGCACAACCAGCAATACTATTCCTGAAGAAGTAAATGTTGTTATTTTTTTTTATTAAAAGCAAATAGCTGCAGGAATGTAGGCCTTGGATAGATGTATACCTGCCATTAGTCCAAAAAGGCCATGAATAGCAGGGTGGCCCTTATTCCAAACCCAGCACATCACCATTTCTGCAAACGCTTCTGAAACGAGGTTCCTGTTCTCAGCACCTGATCCTGAGTGTAGATGTTACATGAGGGGTAGGGCCAGGCAACACTGAGAGCCTCCTTTGCTTTCCTCTCACTTTTCCCCACTGCACTATGCAAATCTGGATGTAGCCAGAACCTTTCCTTGTCAATGGATCACTGGTTTTCTTTGGATTAATGTGTTCCTGGTTCCTGAATCCAGAGATGGTTCATTGCATTATGTGAGGTGAATTTTGTTGCAGAGCACGAGGTTGAGCCTCGTGACTGCTGCACTTTCTGCTTTGAAGGAACCTTAAAGACAGCCCTGGTTAACCTGAACTGCCTTTCCCGTGCACCTGGTACAGGTTTGAATTGGTGATTGTCTGGAAGATCCATCTCGATGAAGAGGGGACCACTACACCTGTCCTGGACCTGCTGCCCAAAGTACCTGAGCAAGGTAACCTCAGTCTCTGCAGGGACTGTTCCTGAGCTGCCAGGCCCTGCTTTTGGCCAGCATCTCTCTCCATCCCACGGAACTCCAGCTCCCAGAGCCCAGACAAACCCACCCCAATTCAGCAGCAGCTCCACTTCACCTCCTGTGTAATTTCCAAGGGCTTACAGACCCTGTCTGCCTGCAGCTATCCTGCCTTACCCACCTGCTGTCAGCACTGCTGCAACTCTTGGAAAATAACCTGCGCTGCTCTGTTTTTGCTGCAGTCCTGGAGCAGAGGATGAGGAGTGTGCAGAGCATCCCCGGCAGCTTTCGGAGCGCGCTCCGGCTCTTCGGGATCGAGGCAGCCATCGAGAACCTGATCAAAGTGCTGGGCTCAGAAGAATGAATGCCAGCATTACTTACACCAGGTAGCAATTTCAAAAGTAGTTTTAATTAAGATATTGTGTTACACAGTCTATAATTTTATTGAATATAAACATTAAGTTATTTTCCATTTAGAAACCATACTCATAAAACATGCTATCTGTACAATTATGGCACGTTATATATAAATTGTCATGACATGAAAATAAATACAGCCATTTAAATACAAAAATGCCAAATAAAATAGTTACATGTACAGAGTGATTTCATTATAAATTTATCTTTCTGAATCATTAATGTACCAGAGTGGTTTATCTTCTTAACATTTTCTAGATACCTGGAAATTGTTAAAAGATCATGCACTGTCAAAATCAAGTCCATAAAAATCCATTTCATTTCACAGCTCTGTAAAAGTACAGTGATTTTAAAATGACAAGAGAACAGTAAGAGACTCCTAGAACAAAGAGTTAAACAGCTTTCTCATTAAATTAGGGTGGAAGAAGACAATTTGAAGATTTCAAAGACATACAATGCTAAAAAAACCAAAGGTAACTGTATGAAGTAACTTTGTTCCACAATGTGAGTGTTGAGACAGCCTTAACCTGACCCAGAGAGGCCCATGACACCCCTGGGAACAGGTGAACGAGTCCCCTCCTGCCCACTGCAACACCTCCTTTGCATTTCTGACTTCCAGGAGGAAATTCTGGTAACAACATTACCAAAACATCACATTTCACACATTCATCCCTGAAGAAACAAAACAGATCAGACCGATGTCTTGCCTCTCCCTTCCATCACATGTGCCATGAGCCCATCTGGGAACTCTCAGTGTTTCCAGGAGTTCCTGCTCTGCACTAGCATTGCATCCCAGCCAAACCGCTGTGACTGGAAGTCAGGTACTTCTAGTAGGGAGTAAGAGTTCCTGGAACCAAGAGCCCAAAGCCACCAGCTCTGGGTTCTCCTGTGATAGGAAGAGCCCTCCTTTCCAAGGCCAGAGCTGCTGGAGCCCCTGGCAGCACAACTGCCTGCTCCATACAGCAATTGGGAAAGAGGTGGAGAACCCAAGAACTAAAGCAATAGTATGTTTATAATCCCATAAATGTAATAATCCACTATTTGATCACTGGAATAGTCTCTCACTGTTCTGGTAGGTCAGGAAAAGCTGACAGACCAGAGCCTGGTCTCTGCCAGACTCGACAGCTGAGCAACACCAGAGATTGGGTTTTGATGAATGGCAACGCTATCTTGTTAGATAAGGCAGGCTCATTTCAAGTTTGGAATCCAGTACACAGGCAAAACTCATTCCTGCTTATCCACTGACATGGAACTGGTTTAGCTGGTTTTGTGTAAGCTATAGTTCAGTTCATCTTTAGCTCCCTCCTCCTTGCCTGAAAACAAAACTGTTTGCTCAGCACAGACGCTGCTGTTTGCGTACGAAATGTGTGTAAAGTTACAGCATAAAAACCTGGACACTTCCCAGCTGTGCAGGGTCCTTCCTTCCTCCTCTTTCTAATAGCTGGAGGGTTTCTGGATTTCTAAGTAGCTCTTTCTCCCTCCAGGTTTTCTTTGGGAAGAAGGGGTTATTCCTGCTGTCAGCTGCCAGCTTATTGCACTGTTGTAGTCTCACATCTCAGGCCCTGTCCCAGAAGGGCTCCTGGCACTGGATCCCAGCACTGCCAGCTCAGGTCTCTGGAACTGGGGCAGTGGTGTCTCTGTGTTTCACATTTCTTCCTTGAGTTGTGTGGGGGTCCTGTTTTTGAATTTCAGGTAAAGTGGAACAATTAAAAGGTTACAGTGAGATCCCAATATAACTCTGGTTTTAGGAGTTAACCTTCATGACCCTGAACACCATTACTGGTAAGCACAGGCTGTATCCAGGGAAGAGCTTGTTCACTGGGGCTGGAGGAGCATCTCTGCACCATTCAGGGGGTGTAATCCCTGAGGGAAAAGGAGCTGCAGATTTTATCACTGTACCCTCAGGTTTGGACATACCCTTCAGTTCCAACTCAGGATCTTCCCCAAGGATGGCTTTACTGCAGCACCTCCCCAGCCTTCAGCTGCACAGAGCACTGCTCCTATGCAGCACTGACACAAGCTCACCCTGGCACGAGACTGACCCACTGCAGGGAAGAAAATGGGATTTTATCACCTTTTTTCTGTGTCACTTAAAGCAAAGGAGCCTGAAAGCAGCTGCTCACGCTACGCAGTGTGTGGGGCACCAGTGTAGTAGTGCCAATGTTTGACACTATCTCAGAGACCTGAAATGATCTGTAAAACTCAGACCATCTTCTTCTTATAGCTCAATTTAAATTAGGCAAGAGCAAGCTGTGGTTTCACCTTCAATAGCAGCATATAATGTATAGACAATAAAAACCAGCATGGCAGGTGAGTTAAGCCCAGCTATCATATATAACTCAAGGTTGCTTACCTTAACCCTTTGCACTTTGTTTCAGAAGCTTTAGGTAGATACAAGGTGATCACACAACTTCTGGAGGCAGCCTGGTGTTCCTAGTCCATGCATTAGTACTGAAGTTCTGCAGTGCCAGGGCAGTTCCACAGCTCAGCCACTGCACTGTTGTATTTTCAGTGGATTAAAACTCAAGTGTTGTATCAGCTTTTGCCAGAGCCTTCCCTCCTTCAGTAGGGATGAGGGAGACTCAAAGCACAGGCTCCAAGGCAATTCTCTTGTTAGTATTTAGGCTATGTTAGTGCAATACTTCAGGAAACCTTTAATTCTGTGCTCTTTCAATTCTAAGGAAGTAGACTTTTCATATTAATTTGATCTGTCCTCTAGTTCCAAGGTATGGCACGTTACCTGTTCTGTCACATTAAATACATTCATTAAGGTTACCTAGCAAACGTGTGGCCTAGTGCTATCCCAGGTCTCTGAGAAGGCATTACCCATCAGAAATCATTTCATAAAGCAAAAACATTCACAGCTGAAAAATGCACTGAACACAATAGAAAAGAAAATAAAAATCACCATAACTGTATTCCAATAATCTTTCACTTTCTCATGTGTATGAATAAAAATAACCTTAAGGGAATGGTTACACTTTATGGAGAACTAATGTGCAGTCTTCATTCTCCTTGAAGAGGTTGGACATAACTGGGTCCTCTTTGGCCTGTACATTCTTCAGGTAATAGTTGACTATTTCACCATCGAGTTTGTACTGGTGGGGGATGCTTTCATAGGGCTTCAGGTCCAGGTCCAGCACAGAAACAGAGAAGGTGAATCTGGATTTGGATGTCAGTACCACAGGTCTGTGCTCAGAGCTGGAAAATAAAACCACATTGCACATCTGAGTCACTGAAACCAGTATTTTTGATTTATGTGTCACTTTACAGAAGTGACTCTAATGTTTATCTTAGAACTTTTGTGGGAGCCCAAGAAAATAAACTGCAGCTCCAGCTTAACCAGTCCTGATGGGACCTAGCTGGCACCTCTTCCAGTCTTTTTCCTTTCAGCTTCCACACAGCTGAAGTCAAATATTACTCTCACCTACTGTATTTATTAACTCTAAGCTGTTTCTAGGTGGTGCATACAAAGCAACAGCCTTATTGACCAGCAAAAGCAGAAAAGTGACTGCAACTCCTACTTGGGCCCAAGGTAATAAAACATTTAGTTATGGGAACTGCTGTCCAAGTATGCTGAGGGATGGAGGAGTTCTGAAGTCAGCCTTTGCACAAGTCATGTCCATCACTAACACTTCACTGGAGAACTGCAGGACAAATGCAGAAAACAGCATTCTCTAAAAATAAAAGGGCTCTGGAGAAGCAAAGCCCCCTGCAGAACAGGTTAGCACTGCTGACACAAGCCAAAAGGGATAATATAGTGGCAAAGCCTCCTGCCTGACAGCCAAAGCTGTCACTCCTTGATTATTGCCTTGGTTTTATTCTAACTAGGCCATTAAAGGCAACTCAGCTTGAAACATCTCTCCTATGAGAACACCAAGGCAGAAAAATTGTACCTAGTTAAAACCAGCCAGAGCTACTATGAACAGTCAATTCAAATTCTAATAAGGGAATAAATATAAAACTTTGATCCCTTTGATCAACTTAAAACTCTTCAGGAAGTGACACTGATCATAAATGTCTTAAATCAGAACTGGACTAAAATGCTCACAGCCAAATATTTGGACACACCACCCCCCACACACATTGCACACTTTTTTTAAGTGACTGAATTGCCTGAACAGTACAAACATCTCAAATTTGTGAACAACTGGAGCCATTCCAAAGCAGGTACAGGCAGCTCTTACCATTCATCTTGCAGGCAGGGGGAAAGGGCAATCATGATGGAGCAGTCTTTAGCAGTCATTGCTATTCTGTACTGCTGCACCTGTACAACAGAAAACAACACACATTTTCTCTTAGATTGGTCCTGTTCCTTAAAAAGGTAGCACTGCACTCCCTGTATGGGTATGTTGGCACTTTAAGAGCTGGGAATTCTCTCTGTAACAGAAGGTTGGCAGGAGCAGGTGCTTTTGCAGCATCCTGTATAAGAATCATGGTTATTTGCTACAGATCGTGTTCCTAAATGCCAAATAGCACCAATTCCTGCAAATGCTTCCTCAGTCTAGAAAGCAAATAAACAGCTTTATTTTTCTCTCAGGAACTATGCTACAGGCTTGTTGAGCCCTGCTTCTGCTATAAAGATGCACCCTGGCATAATGAAGAACTTTAAGTGTACAGACCCTGACAAGCCAGCAGTGCTGCCTCCCTCCATTCCCCAGCCCTTTCAGTGAGGCAGAGGTTAACTAACACTGCCAGACCAAAGAACCCTCAAGAAGTACCTTTGTTAATGCAAATGCCACTGTCCCATCATCTTCCAGGGAAAGGTCCAGCAGCTTCTCATAAAACGCTTCATTGTAAGGTCCATCTATCTGTAATGTACTTCTAAATAAATGTTAAAAGAAGATTTACAGACAGCCAAAATGATGTACTGGTTTTCAGTGTGATCCTTCCTCAGCAGCCCAGATACTCAGAACAACCCAATAATAACACTGATAAACACATCCAAGTATTAACCCACTGCCAACCAACATCACAACAGCCCCTGCTATTCTCAAATCACTCGAGATTTGCTGCTGCTTAGGATCTGGCTTGTGGGGGGTTTTATAAACATGAATCATTCTTAATCCACCTCTGTATCACTACAAAATTATAAGGTTTTTGCAAAAAAATGGGTAAGTTTCAAAATTCGTAGCAGTTTGCAGGAGCTCCAGAAGCCTTGCTGAAAATACATATATAAGAAATATATATTGATATCTATTTTTATATGTGTATTATATTATTTTGTACATAAAAAGTATAAACTGGGGGCATAGGCATATCTGACAGGGCCCTGCTCCAACACCATGTGCTAATGGGGGTGTCCTGGCCTCCTTCCTTCCCCCTTTGAACAGCTGAGCCCCTGCTGAGAAGCTGAACCCTCACAGGGGGTTTGTCCCACACAAACCCCTCACAGATAACACATTTTCCAGTGCTCTGTTTCCTGTGTAACTGCCCAAGCAGCAACAACTCCTGAGTGAAGCCAGAGTGCCCTCTTGTGAGCACAGGAGGGGAACAGCACCCAGTGAAGGCTGCTTGGAGCAATTATTATTACACTAATAAACCTTATTTGAGAAAAAAACCCAGCAGATTGCAATCATCATTGCAAAACATCATTTTCCCAGCTCTGCAGGAACTGGGGGGACAGGAGAACCCACCCATTTCACTGTACCTTCATGCAAATACACAACCACCACTACTAAAGGAGTGTTTTTCTCTCTCAGCTTGTTGTGAACTTTCCATAATCATTACTTAAAAATTCAGGCCAAAGTGACCAACATCAGCTGGAAGTTCAATTAGAAATTCAGAATATGCAGTGCCCTGAAGGAAGGTTGTACAACATAACAGAGTGTGTGCACAGAGCCAATCCTGCCTGCAGTCCTGCTTAGGACTGGAAAGAAAAGACATCAAGTCTTACCTCTCTTCAGGAAATTCCTCCAAGTACTGTTCAACTCTACTGTACAAAGGATAGAGTCCTTCAATATCCAGCATGTCAAGCATCTGAGCCTGAAGGGTTTTATAAAGGAGACAACCCCTCGGTAAACCAGAGCTTTCCAATTTATGTTTACCTAGAAGAAAATGCATTTTAAAATAAGGCAGACACAGGTCTTAGCTTCAATTTGCCATTACATGTGCGTGTTTAAAAGTCCAAATACTTTTAGTCCAGTCACAGGGAGGGGGAAGCCTTAAAACACCTCAGTTTCCCAACACAAAATGCAAGGTGCAGGTACTGACCTGCACATTTAAACAGTTCATCTTGGACTGCAGAATAAAACACCTCGTATTAAACACTACAAACTACCTAAAAAAACAAACACCAAAACACACCCACATCCACTGCAATCTACTCATTCTGAGTCCACAAGAGAAATTTCTCAGCTGATTTGAAGCCACCACAAATTCACTTTGAACAGTATCAACTGCTGACAGAAAGTAATTTAGCATTTCAGCTCTGGGGTCTTTTTAATACAATATCAAGAGATCATGTTTGCTGTAATTTCTCTAAGATAGCTTTCTCCAACACTTCAACAAACCATGGGCAGTGAAAAAGGTCTTCCTCAAAAGCAGAGTAAGAAAAGTGCTGTTTGTGTAATTAGGATAACTGGCAGCATCTTGAACAATTAGAGCTTTACAGAACTTATGCACTGAGGCATTAGCATAATTTACAGTTTTCCAACTCTCACTTCCCATTCCTTTTCCCTCTGATATTCAGACCTCTCTTTACCAGGAGAAGAGCAGCCGAAGAAAAGAACATGAGCTGTGCCCTGGTGAGAGCTGACAGGAGGGAGCAGGGAAAGGCAAAGTACAGGTGTTGTAATAAACCAACCAACGCAGCCCAACTTCATCACATACAACATAAAAATTCCCCACTCATTTGGAATGCCAATGATTGTTAGCAGCTCAAACTGGCATTTTCTTCCATTTTTCCTCCACCACCTCCTGAATTTATTTTTACCCCTGTCATTAGATACAGTGCTCTAAGTGCTCACTACAACGTCACATTCTATTAAGAACAATTCCCTGGCAGCTACGCAGCTCAGAACTCTTTTTAAATGCCATTAGAATTCCCCTGTTTCCAGTCTCATATCAGTATTAATAAACTAGAGACAAAGAGTTGAATTGTTATATCAGACAAGGCTCTGAGAATCCTGGTCTGGTGGAAAGTGTCCCTGCCCGTGGCAGGGGGCTGGACTAGGTGGCCTGTAAAGGTCCCTTCCAACCCAACCATTCTGGGATTCCATGAACAATTAATTATGGACAGTTTTTATGAAATTATCCCTTACCATTTCTTACTAGCTCCTTATTAAAAGCACTTGCTTCACAGTAGCTTCTCCCTTGTGAAATGGGAACTGTCTTCATGTCTCCTGCCCTGCAGGTATCGGTGCTACTTAGTAGTGCCATGGTTATCACATGGATTAATTCCTTAACAATTGTCCTTGTGCAGTGGGGGCCACTGACCAGCCCGTTGGAAGGGAAAAAGAAAGGTTTTAAGTGACGAGCAAGTTCGTTCCAGTCAGAGGCACAGTCCTGGTCATCCTTACAGCCATAAATTAGTTCCCCATTCTGCAACAAGGAGAAAAAGAAGTCTTTAGGCACAGCAGGAAGTCAAGTTATTCATACTGAGCTACTCAAAGCATCAGGTTTAATATTTTAAGCACAGAAAAGTGTCATTAGCTTAACAATCTGCATACAGACACAACATTCCCAATCTCTTAGGATTTGCCCTTGTAAGTCTAATCAGAACCTACAGGTAACAACCTCTGAATGAGAACCAAATCCACCGTTTAAATCAAGTGCTACTTCCCCAACTTCATGAACTGTAAGGAATCAGTACAATACAGGTGTGAGTGAGACTTGGCACATTTTCCTATTGCTTCTTTCTGAATAAGGTCAGGAGTGAAAAAGCACCATATGAAACACCCTTCTTTTACCAGCCCAGACTGACAAAGGGAAGGCTGTGAAAGGGGCCAGAAAAGCTGTGATAGCTACCTGTACTACTACAAAAATAGGGCAGTTCATAGAAGTTTAAGTAATTCAAATAGTTGATTTAATATTGGAAATAAATTGAAAGAATCTTGTTTCCTAGAATTAATCTGAAAATCTCCACAAATCATCAGTTACTGCTTCATATTTTTCCTACATGAATGCCATGGAATGCTACTTTCTCCTTCCTCGGTGAGGCCTGCTGTGCCTTGGGCCTGCATCACTGCTCTAACAGGAATTTAAAACAAAGTATTTGCAGCAACATGCCAAGTTCTCCATTTGCTTGTTCCTGAAGCAGCACATAAAGTTTTAAAACTTTGGTCACCTTAAGAGTCCTTTTCCATTAATTGTTCCTCAGCAATTCTTTCCCACTAATTTATTCCCCAGGGAACAGTCACAGCCCCAAGGCTGCCAGAGCTCCAGGAGCATTTGAAAAATGCTCTCAGCCACAGGGTGGAATTGTTGGGGTGTCCTGTGCAGGGCCAGGAATTGGACTTTGACAATCCCTATGGGTCCCTTCTAACTCAGGATATTCTGTGAGTCTTGGAATTCTGGGAAATTATTATTTCTCTGTCCTAACCTGGAATCTAACTAAGAACTTTCCCCTTCTCTTTGTGGGGTCCAACAGTATTGGTGCTGATTAGGTAGATTTGAAGGAAGATCTTGACTGTTCAGATGCCCAAGTCAAATTGGTTAAAAGCCAAGGCAAAAAAAGCAAGCAGAGATTTAACTGTTTACCTTAAATATTTTCAAGTTGTTCTGTGCCTCCTGTAATAAGCTCTTCAAAGCAAAGTGCATTCTTTGTTTATTTCTAGAGAAAACAAAATAAAGCCAAGAATGTTTTATGACAGCCTTTGGATGTTCACACCTGGCATGAGCATGTTACTCAGGATGAGGTCACTGCACAGGCAAATTGAACTTCAGATCTGAGTAAACTAAACAGCTCTTGGGTGCAATGTCATGCTGCAAAAGGTAGCTTTGATTGCTGAGATAGGTGTAAAGGGGGAGACAGCACCAGATATAATCACTGTAAAGGTCAGACAAGCCAGCATTGATTGTCCACAATGATCAGTGAAAAGCAAAGTAATCCAAGCAAGAAATATATAACACAGTTTTGGGCTGGTTTTTTTTGCAAAAACACAGACTCCTTACCCTGAGAAGAGATCCAACGGGCAATATTTACTTGGTCGCTTCCATTTTCCGTTGGCTACCTGTGGAAAACGCAGAGCACTGCTGTCACCCACTCTACCTGGAATAGCTGCTCTCTCATTTTAACAGCCAAGTGTGTGGCTGACATCCTGCCTTCAGAGGTCAGGACATTTAAACCATTTTAGACACAAAATTCATGACCACTGTGGGTGTTCCTGGTCATTTTTAACTCGAGTCACTCAAACTGCATTCACAAGGGAGAAAGGTCACATTAAATCCCAAGGAGTCACAGTCACACCATTCCAGAGTCACAGCAGACACGAGTCCATGAACTCCATGCCTGTTACGTGCTGTTTGTTGTAAGTCACAGAATGCACTTGGTGAGCTGATCTGGGAAGGAAGTTCCACATCAGAGTTTACCCAATCACAGCGTTCATAGTCCCCAAAGGCTGATATTGTGTTTGTTTGCTTCCAGCTTCCCACAGAACTTGTTCCATCTCTCACTAAACAAATTCACACCCAGCGACTCAGCTGTGTATCCTCCTACCAGCTTTAGTCCTATCAGAGATTTGAGCAAGTTTCAACAGGAAAGCAAGCCTGGAACAGCAAATAAAGCACAGTACAGCCAAAGGAAAGCAGGGTGACTTAATAATTACCTTTAGATGCTGATGCATACAGTAACGACACACCTTGTGCTTTATCTCCTGTGAAACATGGCTGGAAAAAGGAATGAAGCCACACTTTGGCTAAAACAAACAAACAAAAGAAGATCATAAGTATAAATGTCTCTCTCTATAGAAATATAAAGGCACACAATATGCCAATCTTTCCAGTTAGTTTTTTTTAATAGTTAAAAAATTCCAGCCCTTAACAACTGTATTACTCTCAATTATTTTAAAAGATAAAGACACATGTGGCCTACAGAAAAGCCTAGTAACACCTGGGAATTTCCCAAGTTTCAAAAGATTGGGAATTGGAAGAGGGAGGGGGCTGTTTCCTCCTATGGGTCACAGTGAAAGCAGTGAGCTCTGCCTTCCTGCACTGCTACATTCCTTGAAAACTGCTGGGGCCAGTCTGTAGTTTAAAAATGCAGACAAGCCCTGGGGCTCGTGTGCCCCTGCACACCTTGATCTCGATGCAGAGGATGGGCCGGTGCTCGGCGAAGCGGAAGGTCTGCAGCCGCGTGAGGTTGGGAAGGCACATCGCGTAACCGCTCAGCGTGTCCATGTCCTTGTCACAGCGACACTCTGGGGCAGCAGGGGAGAAACAACACAAACAGGGAAATCAGCTCTGGGGATGTTTGTTCACTCTGGAGCCGTCTCGTTCGCCTGGTGGGGCGTGGGAACAAGCGTGGAAGGAGGACAGGACACGCAGTTGATCAGCTTTAGCCAATTATGCACTTGCACAAATTTGCCCTCCCCATTATCAACGCCTGGTTTCAGTTTCCTCAAAACTGTCCCAGGCACATGGAGTGTCCCAAGAGCTGCTGTTAATGGCCAGCTCCCAGCTCATCCTAAGAAAGGTGAGGCCTGAAACAGCAAGGAAATGGATTGGCCAACAACAGATAAAGTGACTCATTAATGTATTTATTCAAAGATGTGATCTCCTGTTTGCTTACTATGCACGACCTACCAACCCTCAGAGTCAAAAGGATCTGAAAACTGACAGGAATATCATAAACTTAAGAGGCATTATGTAGAAAAATCCTTTGAATAACCTCTCTTCACGTGCATCCTTTGGGACCCAGAGAGGTCTGTGAGATTGTAGGTCAAAGTTAACAAGAGCACACACCCCCAGATTTTCATGTACCTGTGTTATTAAACAGACACGCAGAACACACGTTTCTGTTACAGTTTCCACTGCTAAGAAAAATGCTCACTCTGAAAAAAATACTGCAAGAGAAAAAATAAATCTCAGAAACCAAAGCCTCAGGCACCAGCCTGCCACGCCATACTGCTTCACCAGCATGAGCAAGAAGCCTTCTGTCTCCAACAAAATGTTGAGGTTTGTTTTCTTTTTCTAAATTTAGGCAGAAGTACATCCTTCACACCTTCACAGCTGAAAGCCACTTGCCAAATCAGAAAGACACAAATCTGAAGTATTAGAGAAGCTCCTTTGCATGTTACACAGGCTTATGTGAAGGGTAACATTGAAAGAAAATCCTTGAGGTTTAAAAAAAATTCCTGTTAAAAATGGACAGTGAGATTCACTGTTCTGAAGCACCTAGACACTTCCTCACAACCACATTTCAATCCCCAGCAGCTGTGGACACACAAAGTTTAACTTTGAGAAAAAAACCTAAATTCTATCATTCACTTCCACCAGAGTATCATTGATTTTCTTTTATTAGACACTATGAACTTTCCTCACTGGTTCCTGTGAGGTGAGGAGAAACTAACAATGGAGCATCCTTGCTCACTTTATGTAAATTAATTCCTTTTTTTTTCCTGGATCAAAGCACTTGACTACAGTACTTGGAATTAACACCATATTTATCTTCAAAGAGTTTTGCTAAAGCAGAAGTTTCTGGCCATTCTCAAGAACATTTGGGAACATAAGACACCATGAGGGCCCATCTCTCTGCCCATTTTAGAACTATCACATACTACTTTTAATTCTAAAACACAACCCATTTTTTCCACAAAAAATTTTCAACTTATCATTGTCTAAATATTAAAGTGTCCTTATATTCTGAAGCGTGATGGTTTTTTTACTTTAGAACAAAGGAAAATGCTTTACAGCTTGAGGAAGCCCCTTTTTAATGCCATCCCTGGCACCTACCTGGCCTCTCTGGCTGGATTTTCAAGCAGAGCTGTCTTACAAAGTCTAAAGGCAGTTGAATAATTTCCTATTGGGAAAAAAAAAGTAAACATTTTAACACAAAAATTAATACCGAGTTTGGGAGTCTTAAAATGGAACAGCAAAGTTCAGTGGGTTACAAAAAATACACTGAACTATGCAGTCAGCAGCTTCTCCCTCTGACTGTGAACACCTGTACCTGCAATCACATGCAACACCTGTTCTTCTATAAAAACCAAGGACTAATTTAAATAAATGCAGGACAAAGAGCATTTTCAGTACAAGTTTAATGTGTGTGAAGGAACCTGCATCATTTTGTCCTTTCCACAAATGAAAAAGTCCCATGTCTCACATCCCACCCTTCCAAGGCACAACTGTGTTACTCAAGTTCCAGGTGAAGCTGTTAACTTTTTCACTCATCTGATGTTCAGTGAACAAGATCTGGCTGCCCTGAAGAACAGAGCAAGGGAAAAAGTGACCTCTGACTGCATAGAAACCTCAACAATTTATATGAACCAGGTTTCTCCCCTTGTTTTGCAGTTAGTCTAAAAATCTCTCTCACACACACCCCCTCCCTGCCTTATGCAGGGCAAAGAAATGACCCCACTTTTCATCAGCAGCTTGAAACAGCCAAACCACTGAGTACAACCCAATCACCTCATCAGCCCAGAGCAGGATACTTGTTCACATCCAAATTGTGTGTGTGTGTGTATCTTGCAAACCCTGTTAGTTCCTTTTACTGGCACTCAGTGTTCCTCCAGACACTTCAGTGTTTACAATGCAGAAGCCATTTATTTTAAAAACAAAACATTTACCCCATGGTGAACGTAGTTCTCCCCAAAGAACTGCTTCATCACATGTTTTCCAAAGTCTACGATGTTTTGCAGATGGTGTAGTATTTCCTCTGGAGTCTGGAAGACAGAAATGTAGGAATTGAACTCTGAAGTAATGATAAACAACACTCCAAACACACATCCTGGTCAGTGATTTAGCAAATAGCTTAATTGCTGAGCTTGGCAGGTGAGTGCACACTGAAGTCAGACACTTCAAATGTGCTAAATTTGTTTTCCTACTGCTGCCTCGGGGGCTGGGACAAACAGAAAAATGGTCATAAAAGATAATGATTCTTCTGTTTCAGGGGAAAAAGGAGAGAGAAAGTGACAAAGGTGGAAGAAGGGGAGATTGCTCAAGACCTACTCTGACCATTGTTTTAAAAACAGCTCAAAGAACTCCAGCAGTCCAAAGAGGTGCCCAAGAAGCATCCCTGCCAACAGCTGCAGTGCAGGAAGAGGCTTAGAGTGTTACAAAATACATCATGGAGTTTGGGAAGAGAATGGCTGAAAAGACTGAGCCATATTAAAAACCTTGGCATGAACAAGTACAGAATTTGCCATCTGTCCCAAATCCTGCCCCAGACAGTGAAAAATCTTACTCTAATGTGATATTCTGTAATTTCATCAGGAAACACCAAGTTCTTCTACAAGACAAAAATGCCAAAAGCTAGAAAGGAAGTTCCCTGAGTACTGGAAGTAGGACAGGGACAACTGCACAGTCAGACTTGGACAGACTCCTGCTCCTTGAGGAGGGAGCAAAGGAGCTTTAACAGCAATATTATCCCATTCCCAGCACTCCAGCACACTCTGGTTCTCTGCAAGGTATTTTAGTGTTACAATAGACAACCTCAAAGCTACTCTGTCCTTTTGTAACACACACAAAAAAAACCACTTAAAACCTCACAATGACATTAAGTGGAGGAAAAGAAAGTGCAACACTTGGGTGCATGTTAGAAAATCAGAGAGGAAAAACAGGAGCGGGAGAAAAAAAATAAACAGAGCAGAGTAAGAAGAAATAAAATACTAGAGGACAACACTCAGACACTGACAAAGCCTAGAGAAAGGAGGAAAGACCACATTCAGCACAAATCACAAGTGACAATACAATCCCTTCTTTAACTTATACAAGTTCTGAATGGTGAGAAGGAACATTACATCATCTCATCAGTAACAGAAATCTCAGCTAATTCCCATTTACAGATGGTTCTGACCTGGTTTGCTGATGTACACAGCAGGTTTGTGTTTTGTTTGGTTGGGGTTTTTTAACATATACACAGACTCACATATTGAGAAATAAGCATTTCATAAAAATTTACTGCTGCCACTTTTACTACATGGAAAGATTCACCAGTTAAAAAGATCAATACAACCATAAAATTATAAATCAAGCTTTAAACATCTTTTAAGAGCAAGTATATTTGATATATCTAAATGAAACAAAAAACAACTAACAGGCTACTTAAGCATCACCTTTTAACATCAAAAACCACTAAGATGAAAAGCTTTTGAAGGACCCATCATAACTGCCACCTCATTCACCAAAACTCAAATAGGCTGCATACAATTAATTTTTTTTTAATTCTTTCATGAAGAAGATCATATACTAAAATAGCAATATGCAATTAAAAGTACTCCATGAGTCCTGACACTTGACTTTCTACTCAAGCAATGCAAGCCCTGCAGTTACATTATTGAGTATTTTTCAATCATAACAATAAGGTTATAGTTCACAGTAACACCACCTTTTTTAACTACTGGATTATCTAGTCCCAAATTCATAATTAAACAGATAATTAAAAATACAAAGCAGCATCCAGGCTTCTTTAATTTTCTCAAAGGAGTTAAGCAGAAGAGACTGAGACCTATTTGTTCATATCTGAATTTCAGTGCATGTATTACTAGAAAATATTTTGCTTGAACTGCTTCCTTCAGCGTTGTTTACCTTGGATGACCTGTGATGTCATGCATAGATACAGAACACTTCAGAGCCTAACTCAGTTTGCTCAAGTCAGGAATACAGATTACTCCTAAAAAAAACATTTTCCCCGTCATTGTTGCTATGTGCAAGTTCATCTCCAAACTGATTCTCCAGGATTTGTTTACTGATCTGACAACTAAATATTTAGTCTTCTGTTCTGCTCCAAGAAAAAATGGTCCTTTAAAAAAATCAATCACCAGAATAAGTAAATATATTCAAATTACAAAACCTTCTATTTAGAGGGAATTGTGTATCACAGAGTCCACACACTCCCAATGCAAGGCACATGAAGAACCCTGGAGCCAGCTCTCCTCAAAATGCAACACAGGAACTCGTATGATCAGCCTCAGTGCTGTGGTGGGTAACTGAAAAGTCATTTTCCGTGTGACTTTCTCATACTTTGTCAATTCTTTAAAAACAATTACTATGCAACAATCTCTTTGAACTTAAAATTTAAAAAAAAATTTAAAAAGGAAAAAGGTCAGGTACTCAGTGTTCTGTTTTCTTAAATAAACTGCAACAGACTGACTTACTTGAAGTTGTGGTCTAGTCCTCTCCTGCTATACTAAAAATTGAGATAAGCACTGTTTCCTTTCTTGTGATGCACTGGACTCTTCACTGTATTTGTTAAAACTAAACATTATTATCTTGGGCTACTACAGAAGCATAAGATACATTTTTGAAATCCTGTCAATATAAGCAGCTCAAAAATCAAGTTGAATCTTACTTAGGTTTTACCAGACCTTCTTTCAAGTGAAATAGTAGCAGAAAGGCCACCAAATAACTCATACATACACTGTGTTCACTAGTTTTGCCTTCCTCTACTTTAGCAATGTCTCTCTTGTCCCTTGTTAAACTGAATGCTTTTCACATTCATCTTTCTGATTTAAAGCAAGAAAATGCCCTTTCTAGATGTTTATTTTACATTCATCCTTGTTTCTTTTTTCCTAAAATTAAGCATACACACCAGTTCTCAGTAGAGCCACAATGCTTTTTGTATTTCCCTCATCAGAACAACCTGCCACTGTGCCTCACAAAGCCGTGGTTCAGGAGCTGCTGTAACTCAAGCCATCCCCTGTGTCTCTCAGGTAACACACCTAAAGACTCCTCTCAAGGTTGAGGAAACAAAAGAATTTGAACCTTGTGCTCTCTCTTCTTATTTTTTTTTTCCTTGGAACACTGTGTTTATGCTCCACCTTTGGTTTTTGATCATTTTTTATCCCTGTTAAAAGAAATCTAAAGTAACTCACTTCAGCTCCTTCTCGAGCAGAAAAACCTTATTGTACCATTGAAGGAACTGGGAGATTGTGTCCTGCCATGTTCTTTTTGTAACAGACAGGACACTAAAATCGCTCACTGACAAAGGGTATTCTGTGAGCATTTCATGTGTTTGCTCAGATTCCATGGCTTTTTAGCTACTGAACAGGTGGTCAAGAGCAGACCTTGACCATGGCACCAGTCCTGTGCTGCTCCTGTTCTGTCCCACCTGACTACAGCCAGTAAAACTCCTTTCTTCCTCAGCATCCCTGTGCTGCCATACGTGGATATGGCACATTGACACTGTGCCACAGCTGCCCTTACAGAAAGCTCTACCCTCTAACACATGCCAATCTCACACCCTGCCCCACACAGAGCTCTTGGTATCAGCACTCACATCACCCCAGTTACATAAAACAACCTCAAATTTCCTCCTGTTGCCAAACCCCCTGAAACACAGGCACATTTCAAAACATCCCCTTATTATTACTCCTGCCAGTCACGGCTCTTTCACGGGTTTCTTGTTTCTCCTCACACTGGCTATTAGTTTACCCAAGGGCTTTCAGCAACAGGACATGTTTAAATCTTACCTTATTCTGGTTGGGGGGGGACTTCAGAAACCGCAGCACCACACAGCGCTGGAGGAAAATAGGAAAGAACAGGGTTTCGTTAGCATTTATGAACAGCACAATTGTCTGATTCCCCAATCTACCTCGCTGAGAAATTAAGAAAAAAAAACCACCAAAACAGAAAAGCACATTTTAGATGGTTATTTCACTCAACTTGAAATCAAATACGCTGGCTGAAATCAAACACAGCAATGTCTGCTGCCAGCTCTGCCATCAGTTTAACAAGGCAGCCACTCTGCATTTCCAGTTACCAAGTGCACCAGGGAAATGCTCCCTTAGATTACAGCACTGCTCTGAAACCTGGGAAGGCACATATGGAAACACAAACACCACCACCACACTGGCATTTGTGCACCAAAGGTCCTCAAAAGGGAAAAGAGACACAAGGCCCATTCCACTTACAATATCAGCACAGCATTACAAATTATTAAGGAGACTCTTACCAGTTACCAGCAGCAGCTACACAGCTGTACTTAACACTAAACCCTGCTACTTATAAAATTCTGCAGAGTAAATACATAACACAGGAATAAATATAGCAGGTTTCCAAATATTTTACATTAAAATGAGAAAAACTTGCTAATTTTTGTAATTTTTACAATTTTTTATCAGTTTTTTAACAATTCAAAAACCTTGAGACTTTACACATTAAAATCGAAGTCTGACACAGTGTTAAAGAACCTGCAGCCTTACAAGGCAACACACAGTCCTGCCTCTGGTCTGCCTAAATATCTGATCTTCAAGATATTTACTCCCACTGATGTAGTTCAGCCCATTTTGGGTACAATGGGGATACAAACAACTGGGCACCACAGAAGGTAGAGACAAACAGCTGTTTTCCAGAGTTCTCTCTTAGCCAGTCTGTCTCCATTTGGGCCTTTCCAAGACACACCAAAAAGGATTACATTCCATTTAAAGCACTACCACAGAAGTACAGTCGGATTCTCTGACAATGCAGACAAAATGTCCCAGCTGCACTTCAGGTTTATGGAATCCAAGCTTTTTCCCTACCAAATTACTTGCCATTAAAAAACCTCCCATAGCATGACAGCACCAGATCTATTCCATATTTCAGAACTGAAAGCTGTCTCTGCACAGGGTGAGGCAGAGAGCTGCAGATATCTTTAATTACTAACATGGAGAGAAAGAGGAAACAAGCAAAACTGATGACAATGTGCCACCCAAAACACTAACAAAACCGGGTCCAGGTTCAGACACTGCCACTGAAACCCAGACATGGCCCCTTCCAGATCTAAAAAGTCTCACACCACCATAAATCTCATCGTTCACCCACATCTGGAAAACACTCTCACACAAAAGGATACTGTGCTCTTGATTTGACTTGGCCTGCAAGATGAGTGTCCCAGCAGCAAGCAAGATACCACCAGAGTGGTAATTACAGTCACTGGATTTGACAAGATTCCTGGTGACACTTCCTCTCTCTCTCTCTCTCTCATTATGCCTACACATGGATAACAGAGCCCAGGCCTGATGAGCCTGTAGCTGTGTGGGCAGTAGGTTATTCTTACAGTGCTTCAACCATTTGGATCTCCTGCTTTAATTATTCATAAGCAAGTGGATCAGGGATGGAGTGATCTGATTACCACTTCTAATCCCTTCAGTAACATGATTCTGTGATCTTTCAAGGCTGGTGTAGATATTTATCTTTTAATCAGTTCCCAGCCAAGATTCCAACCAATGCTCTGGAAAACCTGATCTGCTCTCACAGGACTCAGGACACTATTTTTTCATCACCAAATAATTTCAGATTTGGCAAAATGAACAAAATTATATATGGCAAAAGAAGAACGTG
Source organism: Edolisoma coerulescens (assembly GCA_013397115.1). Lineage (NCBI taxonomy): Eukaryota > Metazoa > Chordata > Aves > Passeriformes > Campephagidae > Edolisoma > Edolisoma coerulescens. Next base: position 1,387,321 of record VWZW01003625.1, on the reverse strand, counting down.
TTGCTGGTCTAAAGATGTCAAAAGGAAACACAGGACTGGTTCAAACAAAACTTCACAGATGCACTTAAACCAGCCAGCCCACACTACACTTTAGTAAGACTATTAGATGATTAGAAGAAATAAAAAACCAAAACCACCAGCAAACAAACAAAACTCCACCCCAAAACCAAACCTCAAAAAACCCCCTCAAAACACTTCTTTTCTATTTTGGGCAAGTTTTCAGCTAGATCCATCCCTTTGTGCATTTCAGTACCAGTTCCACAGCACCAAGGTTAACCCATCAGATGTCACAGATGCCAACTGCTTCAGAAGTATCACCACCAAAAATATTGGCCCACATTTTTCATGCTATTGAATTTCTGATTCACTTGGCTGATTCTTTACTTGGAAATATTGTGGGTGGTTGTTGCCATGAGGTTTTTTGTCAGTTATCTTAAAATGCCTTCAATTTCTTTATATTTACAGATTGAACACCAAGGATGTACCATACTTAGCTGCATGCACGGGAATGGCCCAAACCCCAAAGAGAACAGATCTCTGAAGAGGTTGTCACTACTCCTTAGCACTTTGAGAATCAGATCAATTAGACCCTAATGTTCCCTAAATTTCCTTCTCCACAACCAGTGGAAGGGCTTACAGAGGTGCCTAACACCACTTCCATCAAGGCACTGTCACCATCAGAGTATTTAGTTAGGTAACAGTCCCAGAGAGATAAAAAGATGAATAAAGCACGCTGCAAGCAGAAGGGAAAGAAAAGAAACAATGCATGGATGTAGGCAAATGTACATAAAACATTAAAAGGCTTTGTAACTTTTGAAGTAAGATAAGTTAGAAAAATAATGAATTCAAAGGAAGAATTCTCTACAATTTTTTTAATCCTTGCATATGTTCAGTCTTCATTTAGTGACAAAAGACTAAAAATAACCAAGCCATGAGAACATCAAACACGACTGCTCTTACTCTCAAATAAGGAATTTAAGGACAACGCTCACATGAGAGCAGAGCAGCTTGAAAGCAGATAACAAACAATGTTCTTAGTGGCTCCAGGACCATACTAGGGCTACAACAACAACCATTTCCAATTGTTATGGAAAACTGAAAACAAACACTAGCAACAAGGATACCAAAACCTGGGTCTCTGAAAACACATCCACAAGCGCTGGGCCGGAGATGATGCAAACAGAAGTGTTCCGGAGGAGCTCGATCCCAAGCCACAGCGTTTGGAGTCTGCAGCCTCAAGTTTACAGCCCCACCAAGAACGGCAAACACTTCTTTAGCACCCCATCACCAAACAATTGTTTGGGTTAGAGCAGAACAAAGTTAAGGATTACCAACAAGGAAAGAAGGAGCTGTGGGAGGAGCTGTGAAAATATTCAAAGTCGGAGGCATCCCAGAACCAGCGGGATGTGCACACACACAGCTCTTGTCCTCGTGTGTCCTGGGAAAAAACAGTGTCCTGGGCTTAGTCCCCAAAAGCTGTAAGAATTTTTATTCTCCGGAGCAGTTACTACAGTTATTATATTAATCTTACTCAATAAAATCCAAAAAACAAAGTAATCCTTGGTAGCTCGGCCAAAATATGACTGGCATCAATCCAGGTACTTTGGATTACGCAGTAGCATTATGAAACCAGGATAAAAGCTTACATTTGTTTCTTTACAGCTTGGTGTTTGATATTGACCTTATTATATGACCTCATTGTCATAAAATGCAGGCCTCCTGAACTGGAGAGTTTTTACAAGTTAAGCACAACTGGGGCAAATCTGTAATCTTGATATTCCCCTTCAGGGAAAAACCTCATTTGCATCACAGAGATTCTTTTCAGGTCTCTTGCTACATTAGTAACAAAAATCTATATAAGAGTTGGTGGCAGTCAAAGAAATAGGAAAACTTATTTTAAAATTAGCTCAACTGCTGGTAAAATTGCTTAGATATACAGAAAGATGTGTATTTTCCCCCCCTGCTCTTACCACCTCTGCTCACGTGGATTTTAAGTAAGTTTCTGTACAAAAATACAAAGAATTAGCCTGTCCAAACACAAAGCCTGGGAAACATCAGCTTCTCCTTTTCCAAATAAGCAGGTTCACGTCATTTGTTATTACTCTATTATTATTCTAAGCAGCACACATTAACTGCTTTTGTCTGGAGGCAAACCACTGCTCTGACATCTCCTTCTGCAACTGGAAAAGATTCTCATCTCGTTGATTCCCAACTTGTGTTCACATATGCAAGACCTACTGGTAGAAAACAAGACACTGAGAAGCAACTTTTTAAGTCCCAAAAGGAACTCCACACCCCTCTTCCCATACCCATCATCTCCCTCACTCCACACAATCTCATAAATTCTGGCATCTCAAAAGGCACCAGTATTTTCGCAAGTAGTATCTGCAATTTTACATCACAAAGTTACCTACCTGTTGCTTAAAATGGCATACAACGCAGAAACAGTAAGAAAATCCTTCTTTTAAAGTTGTCCATATAAAAGTCACAAGGTTCCAATCATAAACATGGGGGGAAACACTCTCAAAGACTGGTAACAAATCTTTCTCTACAATTCTTACTCTACTATTTTTTGCAACTAATTTGACACACCACCACCAACCACTGCCAAAGGAGATGAAGATACAAAGTCAAATACTTTTAGAGAAAATAGTGTCTGTAAAGGCTCTGAATGTCTTTATACAGTAAGAAGTGGTTGTTTAATTCACTGTGTTTTGCTGACCCTGAAGAGCTACCAAGAACTTATCAAACACAGCTCTAAGAATGCCAAACCTAACACTGTGGTTATTCAGTGCTACCTAATCATCATGGATTTACAGCAAAGCACAGCAATGACATCTACAGAAAGTCCATTCTATCTAATTCTCAGTCCAAGGGAGGGAGAGGAAGACAAACTGAACACAGTGATATGCAAATACTGATTAATGACAGTTCCAGGTACGTTAACATGAACTATAGAATTGTTTAGCTGATATTAAGCTATTCCTGCAGTAGCACGCTGCAGCTGCATGCAGCATATGTCAACTAAAAAAATTATTCTGACTTTTTTATTCCACATCTACATCCCACAACCCCTTCAATTCCAATTCTAGTTTGAAGGATTTGAACAGAAAACAATGGTTTTCTATTCAGAAAATGCAATTTCTGGGAAGGAGAAAAATGGACAAAGAAGTGTTATCTTCACATCTCAGAAAAGACAGAGAGAGTTCCTCCTTCTGAGAACTGATAGAATGCAGTGAAAACATGCCCACCACGCTGCCCAGGCACTTCAGCCAAAGCTTACCTTCATGCTACTCAACACAAGATATTTTTAAAGGTCTCCTCATCCAGGGTCAGTGTGCTGTGCAATGTGGAGGGATGTGAGAGGTGGAAACAAACTAAGTGCTAGAAAATTTTGCAGCTTTTGAATGAAATACACCTGGTAATATCATACATAATTGTTTTCCAACTAGTTTTGTTCTGCATAAGGTGGATAAGATCACAAAAAACAAAGTGAGGAAAGCTACATTTCCTGCCAGTATGGAGGAAGTTGAGCAATTGCTCACACATAGTGCAAAGAAGCATTCAGAAATTGGAACAATACTCTTTTATTTAGCATAGGAGTCCTTGAAGAACAATGGTTTTCTTTCTTAACATGAATAAAGGATTTCTGGCATAGCATCTGGCTTGACACCATTCAATATGGCAAACCATTATTTTAAAACAAACCCCCCATGATACTTGTTTTCTTTAGCATAGAGCTCACAGCTTGCATCAGACTTCAGGTGCTCATTCCAAATTTTTTTTTCTGCTTGGTTATGATCTTGATTCCTATGGGAGTTAAGCACTACCTCAGGTTTCACTTTATAGCTAAGCTTCTATAATCTTGCAATACACAGATGGTACCAATTCCGAGAGAATTTAATGACTGCACTCTGCAAGAGTGAGAAGGAAATGTCTGCCCTTCAGCCAAACCAGCTAATCAGAGTACCTGAAATGATATCAAGTGATACACCCACTGGTACGAGGTGGAAACACATACCAGAGAGAGAGAGAACAGGATGAATTAAGCCATTGATGCCTGGCCCTCAGTGTGCATTAGCACTGTCTGGGTAGCACAGCACATGGCCCTGATGCCCTCGCTGTGAAACACAAGGGAAAAACAGTCCTTAACATTTAAAAGTATATCAAATACCTCGTCCATCTGTCAAACAGGTGAGTTGTACCAATCAGAACATAAAAACATGTCCTAAGCTTCCTTCCTTTAAGCTGCCCTAAAGCCCCCTCTAATCAGCAATGCACACTTCCCAGCACTAAGCTGCCAAGTCATCTGATGTTATGTTGGGGAAACCAGGCATTCCAGGAAATTATTAATGGGGGGGGAGGAAATAAAGAGTCAAAACAGTCAGAGGGATTAGAACGAAGCTAAATAATGAAATGGACGGTTAGAACAAGTGAATAATTCTCAGCATCCAGAACAACTCAGCTAGAAGGCACCTAAGCCTTGTGCTCACGTAGAATCCAGTGACTCTGCTCCTTCCCGAGTAAAAGCAGGTCAGGGAGGACAGTTCAAGGAGGTCGGAACACCTCCTTGACACTTTATTCCATGTCACAGACAAATACACTGAGGCAAAAGGAACAGCCACTGAAAAGCTGGGAGGGAGGAAGAACCAAAGGAGTGAATAAAACAGGCTCTTAGACTGAGCACTCCTACACAGCTTTGGGTCAGCCAGGCTGCTTTATCCAAAGCAACCCACGGCCACTGTCAACTGAGGGCAGATACAGGAGCAGCACAGAAAAGGCACAGAAACTCCATTACTGCATTACAAGCACTTGTAACAGACACAAAAGAAATCTGTTTAAGATAACAACTTGATCTCAACTGCAAAAGGAACTCATTCAAGTTTGAGCTAGCACTGAACCCAAAGAGAAAAAAACAGGATCATTTTTAACCAAGGCTGATGACCTCCTGAGCTTGACTGCAAAACTGAGATTTGTTTTACATTTTCACTGGATATGGCCTTCAGCATTCTCAAAAGTTACTCAGAAAAGAAAAAAATAGACCCAAATTCAAAGAGTTTGAATTTCCAAAGTAGGTCACCAAAAGACAAGTCTGTTCCAACACTCATTATTAGCAAAAGACAGCATCTCTGAAACAAGTATTCTGCAGGGAGGAGAGAGGTGCTGCTGCTGCAGTTAAATGATCAGTGTCATTAGGCATTAGTGTGAGACCATAGAGCTCCTGTCTCCCATCTCCATCCACACACATGCTGTGTTTTCCCATCTGCATCTACAAAACTTAAGGCACTCATATAAGAAAAGTTTTAATTGCTGCCTTTCTGCTCTCTCTTCTCTCTACATTCAGCCCTGCTGAACCCAGTGCCACCTTCCCTTTCACTTCATGGAGGACACTAAACTGCTCTGCATTCAGAGCATCCTTTCAGTGCAGAAACCTGGTAAACACAAGAAAATTTCAAATTTAACTACTGGTACAATATGGGATTGAAATCCCAATACAGAATTAAAACTCCTTGATGTTGACTCAACCTAATAACTTGGGGGAAGTGTGTGTCAATAAAAAGCTTCACAGCTAATTCAGAGAACTGGAAGTACTTCCAACTTTTAATTCTTTGTTTATAGTAAAAGCTTTGCAGATTGTACTCAAGTAGAGTTAGTCCAATTAGTTATGGCATTGACAGCCACAGTTGTACCTGTTTAGCCAAATAATTAAATACAAACAAATATAAAACTGTCTTTTTTTTCATCCACTGACCATAGATGTGTATCTAAGTATCAATTAGCCAAGGTCAATGCAAGGAATCATACAGTTTTAATACATGTGTCACAAACGTTCCCAAATTTCAACTCAAACTGGTGACTGCCCTCTGTTCCTAAAAACTTCATTGTTGTTCACAGCAAGTCAGGCATCTCTTCCTTTCTTTTTCACTGATGACACACCCTGATCACATACTTGGCTTTTTCAACTCGTTTTCATAGCTGCTTCAGTCAATTTGGGCAGAAGCGCCTCTACTTGTTTACAGTAAGTAAATAAAATTAAAAAATCAAAAGCAATGACAACTAAGAAAGAAGGACTATTATCTTTAGTCATCAAGCTGTCTTCCTGTCCTTTTGTCTAAGTAGGCAAAAGGTGTGCAGGTGTGGGGGTTTTGCTAAACAGTGTTTAGAGTCAGACACTGTTGAGATATGCACACACCCAAAAAAACAGTGCTGGAGAAGCCAGGTCAAAGAAATGCCCTATGAAATTTAAAAAAAAAAGCACCACACACACACACACAAAAAAAAACCAAACAGAAGAGGCAGAAAATTCTACAGAACCAGATGCAAAACTCCTCCCTACATTCCATGATTCCCAAATCCAGCAGAAGTAAGAATTAGCACAGGTTTGGAATGCAAATAGAAGAATCTTATCAAGGAGACAAAAATGTTTAAGTTCAAGTCTTACCAAAACTATGCCTTTCCCATTAGTCAAAATAAAATTCAACAAATACAAGTTACATTTTACCTTTTCTGGTAGTGTCTTTCTGTAAAAGAACCAAGAGACTAGAATGTGGCCATATTTTAAATCAGAGCAATATTTAGAGAAGGCCATTATTAATAAACCACTGTATTTCTAACCACAAGAACAGCAAAATTCCCCTAACTGAAGATTCTTTAATACAGGATCAGCAGCCTGTTCTATATTTCCATGAAATCAAGACATTCATAGATATTAATGGAAAAAAAACCAACCCTATCAGAACACAAATGAACAGAAAACAGAACACAACTGAAAAAAATTTGCTTTATAGTCAGGGATCTGGAATTTCTCAGGAATGGCTTGGAAGTTTGGGGGGCATCAGTACTTACACAAATACCAATAGCACAAAACAGATTCGGGCAACTCCACACAGAAAAACAACAGAAGAAACAGGACACACAAGTTTTTGGACTTGTACAAAATGGCATCATCAGAATAAGCACCTTAAGAACATTCTCTCAACAAGACAGCAATTAATGATCAGAAATATCCCTTTCTGCCAAACAAGAGCAGAGGAAAGCTGCAGCCAAGTCATTCCAACCATAACCTTTCTACTCTTTCAGTAACATCCTTCTGTCTAAACATACAATCCTGTCTTCTCTTCGAGTAAGTTTATTGCAACAAAACTGAACTTGTCATTATCCTTATAAACAAAACAACCAACCAGCCACAGGAAAACTATTTCATAATGCAAAGGCACTATGAGGAACAATTATCTACCCTGATTTGCACATTTTTACCCTTCTCATAGATTTATTTAATTTCAAAATCCCAAACCAAATCCATCTCCCCTCTATGCAGAAAGTGACTTCCTGTACACACTTTGCAGCCATCATAATGCAGGTGCCAGCAGAAGCAGCTACAGACGCAGTGAAATCAGAGACTGCTGCTAAAACACCAGATACTCCTCTCTCCCAGCACCTCTGCTCTCTACAGTCCCATGTGCAGTCAGCACAAGGATTGAGAAGGATGCCTGCTAAAGCAACACTGGGACATTCTCCATCTTTACCACAGCTCTTGAAGGGAAAATAGGTATCACAGAGAAGAGGCAGATATTTGTTTATTACAGGCACCAGCTTTGAGAATCTTCTGAGAGCTTGATTACCTGGCTTGACTCCCTCATCCAGACTCCTTAGCTATGCTTCACTTACCTGCTCCATCTCCCCTCCTTTCCCTTTTCCTATTCATAAGCTTACAGATGCTCTGGAGATGGTTTATGCATTTACTAATTAAGTCCTGTACCAAAACCCAAGGATATCTGCTGGAGCTGCAAACATTCCAAGACATGAAGTAGATGATCACTAACAATCCAGGCATCTGAAGCCATAAACCACAACCTTTTGCAAGCACATGCCAAGGTTGTTCTAGACCATCTCACTGAATAAAAAAAAAGCTGGGGGAAAAAGAACTCCTATTTTCCACCTCAGACAGTCACCCTGAAACACAAGTTTAATGTTCAAATGTATTTCAAAGTTAGGCTTTTGGCTACCACAATATCCCAACACACAAGAAGTAAAACAGAGGCCAGGAGGAATGCACATACTTCATCTCATAAAGCAACTACTGCAGACTGCAAGCACATGTTTCAACAGCAAAAGGAAATCCAAGTTATTATTCCTAGAGTTGCTTACACTACTTTCTACAAATATCTACTGAAGCCTTTTGAAATGAAGCGTTAAGTGTCCCATAAGAGCAAACAACTGATTAAAGTGCAGAACTCCAAAGGAGGATTTCCAGCTCACTTCTGAAAAACTAAGCATCTGCACTGCAGAAAGACACAACAGCTTAACAGGAGATAACTGTTCTGCAGCAGTTCCTCTGAACCCTCTCTACTGCTTATGAGTAGGGAGGAGGAGGGAAAGCACTGCTTAGCTCTCTTTTTAAATCTGAAGCAGAAGGAGTGACTCTCCACTAAAAACTCCAGGAAAAAGAAGCCTCCTTTCTAAACCACCTGGCTGGCTGATGGTGCTCGGTTGGAGGTTGCAGCACAAATGTCTCACCAACACCTCTTAGAGTTACCAGTTGTATTTCGCACTAGAATCATGAGGTAGGAAAGTTGTCTGTTCATTCTAGCACTTCAGCAGACTGCAAGACTACACAAAGGCCTTTTGACCACAATTCAGTTTCAATTTGAATTAATTCATTCACAGCTGCAATAAAAACCAAAAGGAAAAGCTTGATCACCAGAGAAATTTGTACCAGAGTTCTGGTACATCTTCTGGAACTTTAGATTCACCAGAACAGAAACTTTAGAAATCCATGAAAGCAGAAGCTTGAGCGTTCATCAAGCAAGCAAGCACAGTGCTCCAGTGATAACAATGGGAACTGGAAATGCTTGGCAGGCATTCCATCTTTATTCACCAGATCACTGTCTAAATGCTGCCAAGCTAATTAAAGTAACTCTGTAAAACTACCACTGTAAGAAGAGACGTGTTGAGTAGCCCATGCCGTGCCTCAGAATCCTTCTCCTTCGCTAGAGGGATAAGGGACAGAGATGCGCTTGCAGTGATTTCAGCACACGGGGAGCCTCCCGTCACTGTCAGGTCCTGCAGGATTAATAACCAGCAAGAGGAAAGAGCACAGCGAGCACTGACAGCACTTTCATGGAAAGAACAGAGCACGTTCCATAGGATGCCAGCATCCCCCTGCCAGGCAAACCTTTGTCTGGACGCACTGGAAAAGCGGCTGCGTGTCGCCTGCGTCCAGGGCTTATCAGCACACTGCCAGCAGAGCTGTTTGCTGGGCATGTGACTTTTCCATGACCAACTTTTTAATTTGGTACTGTACTGGATTAACAATGCGTTACATTCATGTCTTAAAGGGCAACCTACAGGGAATGGAGCAACCCCAGGAAATAAGCAGAGCCTTAAACACAGGAGAGCACCCTGTGATGACATGGGCCTTACTGCCCTTACTGTCCATCCCCAACCCAGCCACAGCCCTCTCAGCCAGGCACAGGAGTGTCCATCCAGGCTGCCTGCCCACCCGGTGTGCTGGAGACATGACCTTGCCCAGGGCTGTTATCAGTGCTCCAAGGAGTGGTGCAGAGAGCAGGAGTTCAAACACAACACCCTGGACCTCACTTCGTGAAAAGCAAAGCAGCTCATGCCCTCTTCTCCAGGGCAGGGATTCACTTTTTTGTTGCAGTTTTGTTTTTTAAACTTCTCAAAGTTTCCAAAAGCAAGGAAGAGCAGCTTAGACTTAGAGAGGTAGGGACCAGTTTCTTCTCCACATTCCAGAACACCACTATGCATCAGAACATGGAAACAACAAGCACATACACTGTTCCAATCTGGCCTCTCACTTGTATCTGAGCATCCATTCATGTCTCTCCCACCACCACCAAATCCCTGTCATCCCTTCCTCTGGCATTGATACACAAAAAACACGAACTGGGAAGCTACAGAATGACGCAACGACAGTCAAAATGTCTTAGCTGTACTGCTCATCCGTTCACACAAACCTGAGAATAACTTAACACCAGATCACGAGAATGATGATTAATTGTGCAAGTATGTCCTGTCCGTAAGAGGCACAAAGTTACAATTAGCACCTAAATAGTATTGTATAGGCTTCAAGTTTACCAGGCTTTGTCATCAGTAGACACAAAGATCCAAAATGTAAGCTTTACTGTTTCAAAGCTGCCTACAAAGGAAAAATTGTATCTATTTCACTTTCACTCTATCTTAAAAGTTTTAGCATCTTGTTAAAAAGAGAACTGGCACACTCAGCAGCTATTCTGAATCACTGGCTGACTTCCTCACTTTCCACATCTTTAAAGATAATCACAATTACATCACTAATAATCCATTATTTATCTTGATTCCCGTCATCCAGTGACTGAGTAGTTTCTACAGTGCCTTTTTCAAAGCTAAAATGTGACAGGAAACAAAATCATACACCTTCTTCTTGTACCAAAAATAGCTTTTAAATAGTATTTAATATAAAGAAAAAGAGGAAAAAAGACAGAGCCACAGAAGTGCCCCTCCTGAAGTCTGGAGGGCACCATAAGATTTCTAGCATTTTCTCAGACTTGGTATTTGTTAATATTTTACATTTAATTCGTACTTGTAATGCAGAACACAGACGTCAAAAAAAATCCAGTATTTTCAGTCTTTCATCTAGACATAATTTTAAAAAATAGTTCTCAAGATTCAATTCTTATTGTAGATCTTTTTCTACAAAAAGCCTACCTTTCATCATTCCGGCTTTACTGAGTTTTGATCTATGAATCATCAAGAACATTCTGTGGCAAATCCATACCAGCTTTTAAACTGAAATCCAAATACATTTTTAAAGCACAAAAACAGCCACAGGCACTTTTTAGAAAAGGAATAAACTCCTTCAAGGAGCATGTATCCCCAATATATTAAGTAAATAATGCACACGCAAGGGGGGCACGAATACACTGTCAGCATAAACTGACGTAGAATCTGCTTGATTGGATTCAGCATCATTTAATCATTGCTGCTTTAGGTGCTGAATCTATTTTACTAGAATTTTTTAATAAAACACATCTCCATCCCCCCATGTCCCCTCTCTCCCCCCCCAAAAAAAACCCCAGACAAACAAAAAGAAAAAAAAAAAAAACAACAAGAAAACAAAAAACCAGACCAACAGGTAGATGGGAGGATGGGGATGAAGTAACCGCCGGGGTCACATCACACCAGCTCTGTGGCAAAGCCAAAAACCGAAATTAGAGTCGGGAGCCCGGCCCAGCACTGCAGCGAGTGCTCAAACTCCTCACAGAGCCAGAGTCGGTGACAAAGGGAAAAACACGCCTTCTCCAGCTCGCTTTCTCCTGTCACATCACCCACACCCGGGAATGATGATGGAAAAGGTGAATTTTTATCACTTTTCCTCACAGCTCCCATCTCCAGGCGGCAGCTGCCCGGCCATGGGCTGCTCTCCCTCCGCTCCTTACTGGCTGTGAGGGAGGACCAGGGGAAACGCCCGCTCCTCTTCCCCACGGGACGGGCCCGATCTCCCCGGGATAGAAAACTCCTCTGGGAAAGAAAGCAGCGAGGGCGGGCGGCGGGGCCGAGCGGCCGCTCCCGCCGGGCCGCCCCTCTCACGCGGGCCC
>VWZW01003625.1:1357809-1375704 GCA_013397115.1 Edolisoma coerulescens | reverse complement strand
CGGGGCCACCCCCGTACCTGGCAGTGTGAGACGACGAGGCTCTGGTTGCCTTCCCCGTGGTACTTCCATTCATTCTCATCCATCTTCTCCACTTCCATGCCCGGCCCGGGCCGCGCGGAGGGCAGGAGCAGCCGCCGGCCCNCGCCGCCGCCGCCGCCATGGCGGGGCCGGGCAGCGCCGCCCGGGGGAGCGGGACCCCTCAGACGCCGCCCGGGCAGAACCGGCGGCGGAAAAGCATCTTCTGCCTCCGGGAACGGCCGGTCAAAGGAGGGGATGGTCCCGCTCTGCTCTGCAACGGTCTCAGCTTGAGTCCTGTGTGTAGTTTTGGGCACCAGACTATAAAAAAGGGATGAAGCTGTTGGTGATGATCCAAAGGAGGCCATAAGGATGGAGAAAGATCGGGAGGGGAAGCCTTATGAGGAGCAGCCGAGGGCACTTGGTTTGTTCAGCCTGGAGAAAAGGAGACTGAGGGGAGACCTCATCTATATCAGTAACCCGCCCAGAGTGGGGTCAGGCACTGAACAGACTCCCCACGGTTGGGTCACAGCCCCAGGGCTGACAGAGCTCAAGGAGAGTTCGGACAATGCTCTCAGGGACAGGGTGGGATTTTGGGGTGTCCAGGAGTTGGACTCTGATCCCGATGGGTCCCTTCCAACTCGGTGTGTTCTATGGTGTGGGGTGCCCCTGTAACATACTCACTGCGTGGAAGATGAGCTCCCATCTGCAGCAGGGGCTCTGTGCATGGTCCAATACCCAAAATAGGGGAGGTTTTGACCCCTTTGGGATTGCGTTTCACAGAATTGCAGAATCAATAGAAAACAGTCTAAAGAGCCAAACTCCCTATCACAAACACAGAATTAAATTCTAGAACCCTTAATCCAGTAATTTTTATGACCGTGCGTTTTGACCGCAGACAGTGAAACTTACCCTTCAATGACCATTTTAAAACAATTCCTGAGGGCACTCTGAAATTCCCCCTTTTCTTTCCTGCTTCCTCACAAGGCTCTTCGTGACAGGGGCTGACACAAATGGAGGTAATTAACACGCAGAAGTTTTCCTCTGTATAATGAACATTTGTATAATTTGGATAGTACTCAAACTTGACTCTCTGTTGCAGCTTTTCAAAAGAAAGTCAAAGCAGAGCAAACTGTGCCTTTTTAACAGAGAGAGAACGCTGAAAATAAATCCTGCATAAATCTGCAATGAGTCATTGATCTTTTTTTTTAAATGTGTGTGGTGCTGTAACTTAAAACACTTAGCATACAATTTCACTAAACTTAAAAAAAATGGGGGTTAAACAAAATACGTGCCAAAATACTGACTGATTATCACTTTTCCCTTTTTTAGCATTCTATAGATGCCTACATGAAAAAGGAGCTCTTGCTCCTTTGGCCAGGTCATAAAGATAAAAATAATGACAATGATAGCCTTAAAGTAGGTTTCTGTCACCTGTGTTTGCAAAATTTCTCTATGTTGTGTAACTAGAAATGCACATCTAACATACAAGAATGAACCATACTATCCTGACTTTTAGGAGTGTTAAAAGGAAATTTCACTCAGGAGTGTAAGATTGTTGTATTTATGATATTTTAATTTAAAAATAACTGTACTTCAGGGAAATAGTATTTAGGCTTACATGGAGAAATACAAAGGGAAATAATATCAATGTATTGTCTTGCAATGGCAAAACTAATTTGTCTCAATTTTAAAAGGAACTCTAGCATAGCAAGTTCTTTCCTAGTTCTAAAAAATGCACACCTACAGAGTTAAAAATAAAGTGGAGGTTTGAGTGCAAGGGTAAACAACACTGAGAACACCAAGTTTTAGCATACTCCTTCTCTCTAGCAGGGCACTTTGCTCTCCACCTTTTCCTCCAGCATTCCAAGGTACAGAACTACCACTTGGGCAATTTGAGTTGGTGCTCTGAAAATAACACTGGTGAAACTTAAACCTGGAAGAACAAAAGCCTATTTAACATATGTTATTTCTCCCTGCATTATCAGGTTTTATGACTCATTTCAGGTATTATCTACAATGTGCTTGGACTGAAGTATCAGAAGCTTTGGTGCCATTAATGACATTCAGGTATTGCTTAACTGGAATTCCCCTGTCAGGTGGTGTAACTACAGCTGGTGTGGTCATACCTGGATGGGTTTTAATTAGGTGCCTTGAGGTCTGCGAGCACAGAGCTCAGTGACCTGCAAAATCCACCCGGGGATCTCAGCAGATGGCCAGGTATCCTGTGGTATTTCAGTATGTAAATAAGTGAGTTTAAAACTGCAGCAGAAATGCATAATAATAGTACCTTCAGTTCTCCAGCTCCCACTTCATCCCCTCAGCAGTTCCTTTTTTGATGTCACATGAAGGAGTCAGGAGAGCACCACAAGCCTGAAATACATTTCTTTTCCTCAGAGTGCTGTAACTGCATTGTGCTTTACTGCACAATTCCTGGGTTTTGGGGCTCTTCAGTGTTAGGAAGTCATCAACACCGGACTCCCTCATTTGCCATCTTTTGCAATTTGGAAGTTCACCAGGGAATGAGAATGAAATGGTAAGAACAGTCCACAGTTCACTTATTCACTTTGAGGAGAAAAAAAAAGTATCAGGCAAGTATTTAATGTTAACATTCTTTGCTATAAAAAGTTCATTAAATCCACATCTGAGGGAAAAAAATAGCATTACCTGAGACTCATGATAAAATTGTGTGCCAATAATACAAAGGTCTTGTAAGCTCATAAGAAGGATTTTTGCTATAATAGGTACATCTTAGTTCTCCTGGTTCCTAAAATGAAAGGCTTCTATATAAATGAAAGGATGTTTTGTTCTTTATGAAAAGAGTAATCATGACACAAAAGATCCTATCCTGTGACCTAGAAACGTCTGCCTGGAGAAATCAGGTTGAAAAATCACAAATTCAAGGCAGTGAGTCCAAAAATATTAAATGGACTTGATAATACCACAGTGAAATTGTGCTACAAAATACTATTACTATTTGTTTTAAACTACTACACCATTTTCAGTTTCAAAAGATAGAATTATGTTTAAATAGGATTGAGTTTCATACTTCTATTATACTCAGACCAGCAGAAATGGAATTACTTACGTAACTCACATCATTCAAATTTTCAAGCTTTGTTTTTTTTTTTCTCATATCAGGACAACACCACTGCTCCATGCAACTTATCTCTTGAATCCCTGTTTTTTCTATGTAATTTCACACACATACTAAAAGTGCAGGAAATTTCATGCTCCAACTGCCATTTCACCATCTCACAATGACTGAGAATTACTGACCCTACAAAGAAAAAAAGATTAGAATAGTACTGGAGTGTCTCATTCAGTGGCTTTTTTAGAAAGCATATGTGGTGCTTCGAACCACAGTAAAATATTGTAGAAATAAAGGAAGTCATGGTTTCAGGAACAGGGCTGTAAGTAACAAGAAAAGTGACTTTAGGTGAATAAAGATAAAGCCACATCTATGTTGTTAGCAGATAAGAGCCTGCACAAACTTACCACAGATGTGAATAAACAGGCATTATAACTACCAAGAACTTTAATTGCTACATACAGTCTGAGGGAGCTATAAAGTTATAGACACAGCATAAAGAAGAACTCTGTACTGTATATCTAACTCCAAAGAATTACCAGGACAGACAATATTTTTTGCATATAGACAAGACAATTAAAAAGCATTTCCTATACACAGGAGTCCTGTATGTTTATTGAAAAATAATACAACTATTTACCAGTGGGACATGACCCAAAATGAAAAACAGTGTTGTGGTGAATTTTTTTGGCTGGTAAGAGAAAATATATGGAAAAGAAGATAAACTGTAGGAGGTCATTAAAGCAGAAGACTATCGTGAAATCCTAGTAGCTTGGACAGGGTATTAAGGCAGAGAGGAACAAGACCAACCCCATCTAAGCACCTCCTTAAAGTCTGTTCTTACAGCCTCTAATCTGCAGGCGAGGAAGGAAAGATGAAGGGATAAAGAGCTTTTAGGTTTTGCCTTATATTAAAGGCCATACCAGCAACTAAAAAAACTAAATACTCTTGCCATAAAGAGGTGAAAGCAGAGCAGTTCTGTAGGCTGGGCAGAACTCACGTAGCAACAGGACTTGTGCTGCTTTCAGGCCAGGCCAACACTCCTCAGTGCAGGTACCTGGCTGTTAATGTTACACTGTTTGCTCACCATCAAACACCTCTTGCAACTGCTCCTGGGAAAACACTTTATTGTCTCCTATCGCAAACATACCCCAGCCTTGTGCCCAGCCCTTGGACCTGTTAATGGTTAAAGGACAGCATTAAACTTCTTTTTGACACAAGCCCTGTATGAACCTTTTTAAACAGGGATGAGGACACATAGATTAACCTGGTTTTCAGCTAACCTGCCATCATTTGGCAACACAGTTCTGTGGAAAAACCTTGAAACCTTCCCGGGTAGAACTTTTAGTTCACTGAGTGCAAGGTCTCCTGAAGATAAATTATAAATTGGTGCAAATTGGTCATATGTTAACATTTCAGTTTATAGCCAGAAACACCGAAGTGTAACAGATAGGAAACACCAAACAGCAATATCTGGGAGTGGTACAGACACACTGGGCATCAGTTTCTTTTGTACTTACTGAGAAATCCAGATTTATGTTCCCTGACACAGCTGTCAAATACTTTCAAAGATTAGCTCCTTCAATTCATACATAATACATTTTATTGACTGTGGTGTTAATAATTTTGGAGTGATCTCAGTATGCAAATGGCACCATACAAATTTAACGTTCCCCCTGACCAGCTCCCTTGAAGAACCCAATTTACCGGAATTGTCATGATTGATATCAATAAGCAGAACTGATAAATAGCCAAGAGCCATGTTCTCAAATTCTAAACCTCACATTATCTGTCCTCTCCAATACATAAACACAGATGTAATGCAATTCCCAAGCAGAGACACCAATATAAACTTTATGGAATATCAAAAGGGTGATCTTGTTCTCTATTCCAAATCTGGCCGTATATCCCCGTGTCTCTCTCACGTCGCCCTTGGCACACGCACACCCATGAGTCACCTCAGAGCAGATGATTCATCAAATGAATGGTCAAGTTTTCTCTGGTGGGAATTTTTTTCCCCAAAAATTGTTTAGTTGAGTCAGCAAAGCAGCGTGACACAGAGCACAGCCACACAAGTGCTCCGGCCGTCACTGGGGGAGGAGTGGGAACACATCCCAAACCAGCCGGGAGCGCAGGATTTGCCATTCTGCTGCCAGCTCGCTCTCAGAGCACATTAAGCTGATTATGAAACTGCACTTTGAGCAGCTGCAGAACCTCCTGGCAGGGCGAACACGCGGGGCCCTTCCAAGGAAAGGAGAAAACACACGGACGGAACAGACATCTCCGGGTGTGCTCGGAAAAAGCAGCAGAGAGCACAACAATGAGGAAATCTTTTGGGGGAGGGAATTATGGCTCATTCAGCAGTGCAGGAGCTGTTACTGACAGGGGGGTTCGGGTTGGTTTTTTTTTTCTTTCTCCCCCAGAAAAACACATGTATTTGAGTCCTCCCATGCCCTCACTGCTCCATCTACTCCGGTTATAAAAGAATTGAAGGGATCTGCGCCATCAGAGGATCAGTGATAACACATCCCACTAAACTTCATTGATTTAAAACATCAATTTCAAAGGTGACAATCTACAGTTCTCTTGATTAAGGTGGAATGGATACTTAACAAGTGATTATGAGATCTCCCTGACTGAATGTCTGCCAAAACCAAGTGCAATATCCATTGTAATAAAAATCTTTATGATGGTGTCTCACTTGTATACTCATATTTATGCTTTTGTTTCATGTCACATCTTTCCAATAGATTTCCAGGGAAAAAAAAAATCCAAGTTGATTGGAAAATAACTATTCCTAACAGTGACAAGAAGATAAATATACTGGAATATATATATACACACACATACATACCCTAGATCTTTCAAGTCAAGATTTTTAGCAAGGAATTAAATTTAAGATGACTGAGTGAGCATAAATTCTTGATTAAATTCTACACTTATTAAAACAGAATCAGGACCAAAAAGCAGTGAAGCCCCTTGTCACCCAAAGTTTGGCACCTTGGAAGGTACAAATCCATCTGGCATGAATTTATAGATTAAGAAAATATACATTGATGTCCTACTTGATGGCTGGTTCTGAACCTATCTAAGAATCTGAGACACTGTGTAACAGTGAAAAAAAAAAAGGCATTTACATTTACCAAATCATACCTGGAGACAGGCATTTAATTGCAGTTACAGGTTTCCAGGGGTTTACAGTGTTGCAAAATAGATAAAATGGGAAACAGCCTCATCTGCTGGTTTGAGGAGACACTATCAGGTGTATTACTTTCTTTTTCCTCTCCATGTACATCTCCCAGATATCACAGAATAAAATCTATAGGACTGAATTTTGGGGTTTTTTGTTTGCTTTTTTGGTTTTTTTCAGCAGTAAAGCCATTTGCACACACTCCTCATCTGAATGGAAGATCCCAGATCATGCAGTGAAAGGAGCAGCTCTGAATTTACTTTCTGGCTCCTGGCTGTTAATACAGACAGACACGTCTAAAAAGATTGTTCAAAACGAGTTCCCATTATTGAAGTTCCTTGTCATTTTATTGAAACTTCATAGTGTTCCTGAATCAGCTATTCAATGGCACTATTTTTTTCAAACAGAAATGTTTGATGGACATTTTTGCTGTGGAGATTTTTTTTTGTTTAAAAAGTTAATTAAAAAAAAAATCTGAAATAAAATTATTTAATAGTACGCTGATTTATCCTATTGAACTTTTTATTAAAAAGCATTAGCATTGAAATAAGGATGAAGAAATTAGTGGGAAACAGTATGGAATAACAGGTCACCCTGAGCTTAATGATGTATTTTTTGCTGTCTTTTTAGTCTCAATGCACCAGAAGTAGTTCAAAGTCAATGGAAACAAACAAAAGGAAAACCTTAGAATAGGAGCGAGGATTACAGACGGCAGTTAACAAATGCAGTGAAAAAGCAGAAGAAAGGAGGACAGAAGCAAATAATACAAGAAAAGTGCAGAATATCAAAGGTCCTAAGCCCGAACTGTTATTTTTTTAAGCAGATTGCATTTCAGAGGTTAGTCCTAGAACACAATTTATCATGATGTGAAAATCATACCATAGCTATTCTTTATCAAGGACACAGCACTAAACCAAAATTGCATAAAGAGGCTTTACAGGAGATTAGATTCACATAGACTCAAAGGGAAAAATGCCATTTCAGAATAACCCATTTTATCTGCCAAAATCTGGCTCACCAGAAATTGCTCACAGCAATTATTCAAAAAAGGAGCAGCCTAACCAGAACTGACCTGTTGTCTGTACAGCTGTACATATATAAACTTCCCTGAACAACTCAGTGTCCCTGAGAGGTGGAAAAATTATTTATTAGAAGATCCTTGTATGAGGATCACTCTATGATCATTTAAAGTAGAAGGACAAACATACAGATTTTATCCTCTAAGCTTTTAGCCTTCCCCTGAATGCATTCCTTCCACTCTGTGAATATTTCCCAAGGGCCCTTCTGAGTTTTGAGAAAAACCTGAATTTCCCTTTTTATTTCTCATCACTTCCATCTTGTGCCCCCACTCCCCTCATCTGCCTACAAGCATCGTTTTACCACTCTGGGCTCTTCCCACAGGGGATACTTTGCAGGATGTTTGGTGGAATGCCAAATAATCCTGCTCATGTGTTGTCTCTTTACTGAGACAAGAGATCATTGGAACACTGGGACAGAGCAAAGACCTCACTAGAAAAAAAACCACAAATAAGAGCTTGATCTATCAGGAATTTCCCTTTACTAGCAGTAGATTTGGGAAGTAATGCTTTATTTCATAACCAGAGATGCTGCACTTTATGAGATATAAGTTCCTTCCTGCTGGAGAATTCTTGCTGTACCATGTTCTATCAGGACAGTTGTTATAGCTTAGGGGTTTTTGGTTATGCCTGTACATAGATAAGCTTTACAAGATCTTGATGATATTCACAAGATCTTCGAAACAGGCACACCCATGTACATGGCAGGAATAAAGTGAAATGACAGCAAACTTTCATAAGCATCATATTGTCCTTTTAGACCATGGTGCATGATATAAAGTTCATTGTCCTTTCCTGCTATCAAAGTTTTAGGCCCACTCCTTCACGTTACTGCCAACTTAAAATACCCCTTTGATTTCACATATATCTTTGTTTTTAACTCTTGCAGAAACAAACTGGAAATATTTAGTTCTAACAAATATTTACCTTTAGCAGAAGTAACCATTCTTCTGCCATCAGTTTCCTAAAGCAAACATTCCAAACAAGATGTCTAAAGTAAAGGAAGTGTTACTGATAAAGCCATTTCAGTTAAAACAAATGCACAGGAACCTTTTTATATGACCAGGGGGTTTATATAATGCATGACAGTAGGAACACTGACCTAAATACTAAATACTGCTTTATTTGGGTTTATATGGAGATGTCCACAAAGGCACCAAGTGGTCTACATAAAAATACAAAAAAACAGTCTCTTTTCCAAAAAGTATAAACAAAGATGCAAATAAGCAGGTACATAAATAAACCATGAGGGTAGAAAAAAATTTCCCCCAAGACTGTTAACCATTAAAAAGCTCAGCCTTGTCTTTTTATAAAGAGGGCAACTACCTTTGGATTTTGCATACAAAGTTTTCAGTTCCTCTGTTTGTCTGCAGCACAGTGAAATGTTTGTCAGAACACAGGATTACAGCCTGTAAATGGTAACCCTGCCTTTCACACTGTCTCTTTGGGTGACAGGTGTCCCATTCCTGTGAAACAGGGAAAACAACCAACAGCTACTGAAAAACATCGGTGGAACGAGGTGAGAGCCATCATTGATGTGACACATGTAGGAAAGAAAAATATTGGAAAAAACTAGAGAACAGTTTGACTGCATCCACATGAATTCCGTTGTGAAAACAGTGCTTACAAATTTGGGGGGAACAGAAGGAAAGACAAACAACACTCAGTGAGTTTCAAACAAAAAGAAACAAATGCCAATTAAAGACATCAGCATATACTCGGGGGAAAAAAAGGTTAAAATTTGCAAATTAGGCACGAAACAGGAGACATCAGTATTGTAAGTGAAGAATACTTACTGGGTGTCACAGTTAAACAATACATTTTAGGGCTACTACTTCACTTGCAGTTGTAAACAAGAATAAAACAAGCTGCAAATAGGCATAAAGCTGAGATGCTGAAAGTGGAACTCCAGCTTTAATTTGTTTAATTATGTGCCTGATGCAGTGGAAATAATTCATCACAGCAACATGTTAAATATTTAGTTTACAAGCAGTGACCCACACCAGGAGATAAGTTACAAGAAGAACAATAAGCCAGCACTGTCACCCCCCCCAAAAAAAATCCAATCTTCAGAAATACTGAATAACTACAAAGGAAAAACCTGCTGAAAAATTGCAAAGGGGTTTTAAGTTATTAGCAGAAGGTATATGAAAAAAAAGTAAATAGTAATTAGGATCCTGTCTGATGTACTGAATGTGTTACAGGTAACTTTTTCCAAAAGCATAATTGTTTGCCCACACATAGTTAACAAAGCTGATACCAGATCTCAGTATTCCCAACCATAGTTCCGTGTTAAGTGATAGTGGAACAGATAATTCTCTTTGCAAAAGGAGCTTCCAGGCCATTTAAAATACTGCTGCCAGTAAGAACAGACTACAAAAGGCTCACTGCAATATAGTGTTACACTGGCCAATCTGGTACAAAAACAGGAGTTGTAATAAGGCTGGAAAGAAATGCCTCATGGAAGCTCTGGATTCACCTTCCCTTTTCATCCAGTGCTGGTTACTATCCCAATTCATTGTCAAGATACGGTGTCTGCCAATAAACAAACATTAATTTCTCTTCATTTCATGTCGATGCAAACGTTTAACAAATTTAATGAGAAAAGAGTATGTGAAAGACAGATTCTGAAAGGTAAGGGGAAAGGGCCACAAGTTGTCTGGTGTGTGCTTTTCTGCTGATTTCTAGTCACAAACTGAGACAGATACACAGCCCCCTCTGGGTCACAGCTAAAATGAAGTCCTTTTGGGGAAGTTCAATGTCCAGTGTTTTAGAACACAGTTAGAAAAAGAATCAATATTAAAGGTTTGTGGAAAGAAAAGGAAATATTTTAGAAAACACAAACAGCTTTCCCTGAATACACCATCAAGCCATATGGTGCACACGTACCGTTGTGACACAACACAGCCAAATTATTTTCCTTTCTGCTGAGGTGACTCACACAAGAGCTAAGGTTTCAACTACAATTAAATCTTCATTTGATCCTTCAGCAGCTGGAAGCAGCTCCATGAATCTAACACAGGGCTCAATTAAACAGTGCAAGTGCCTCAAGTGTTCATCTAGCCCTGAGCCAAAAGGCTTTTAATGCTAAACACAGGAGGAATTCCACTGACTCCTACAGAAGCAACAACTTAAAAAGCATAGCATTGAGCCAATGAAAAAGGCCTGTCAGAGACATTAGCTAAACATCAGTGAAAAGACTAATGATAAAATCAAGTGTTGCATAAATACCACAGTTCATGACTCTGAATTAATTTTGTTCAGCAAAACCTCCATCCATCAAAATACCTAATTCCACATCAAATGTTCAGCACTACTACTAAATTCAAGTACATTTTTAATTACTCTTAATTGATGACTTAGCATGCACATGTCAACCACTTCAAAAATTAGCTCACAAGCCACATCAAAATACTCAATGGTTTCAGTATCAGCCCATCACACTGTGAGGCAAAAAGAACAACCCTCTCCCAACACATTTGTGCATTTTTTTCCTATCTACAGGCCAAATTCATTTACAAAATTCTTGCATCATCCCTTAACATGCAGTCAGGAGAGATGTGACCTCTGGTATATACAGAAAAAACCCAGCACACTTCCCAGAAGAGAGGATTTGTATGAGTAATACATTATTTTGAGCCCTAAATAAAACACTATCTCATCATAAACATTATGAGAATTCTGTTCCCATTTATTCTTGATAATCCAAATTCAGAGAGTGAGATAAGGCAAGTCTAAGGGGCCAGCTTTTGTAGTAATCTATCCCAAGAATATATAAAAACCTAAGCACTGTAGTAGTTTATGTTCTTTTCCATCACTCCTACATGTGTCTTTATGCAAATTTAACCCGCAGGTTGCACATTTGCAACAGAAACATTCACAGAATGCTGTTTTGATGCTAATGATGCTGTATAAATAAAATGTAGGGGACTAGTGCAAAGTGTCAACTGCATATTCATATCATACATATGTACAGTTATTAAAGTAGAATTTCATATAAAAAGGCAGAAAACTAGGAATTCTTGTTAGTATTTTACTCACCTATGTGCAGCACGCAAAATAAAGCTTAGGTCTTGCAGGTAATGTATTTTCTAAGTATTTGTAAATATTTATAAATAACAGGCAAGTTCCCTTCCCTCCTCAGAGTCCCAATGGAGGAAAGCAAGTTCTATGTTGGCACTCAGTCTATGAAGTAAGTTTAGTAGCTTGAGGATACAACAACCTTGCTTCTATGCAGCATTCTCTTCTGACTACCCAGAGGTGCTGCAGCAACCAGGGCCTAGACAGACCATGAAGTATTTTCTGGTAGAACCCACCTTTTTCCTCAGTTTTTTGTGTGTTTGTTCATTTTTCCATTCATGTAGCAGAAGATCCTGGGAGTTACACAAGTAATATCAGTCATCTGAGGCCAAAGTCACTAACTGATCATTGAAATGATCAATTTAAACCCAGTTTGCATGACTGGGCTCTTGCCTCATCCCAAACATCATTCTGCAGGCACGACAGTTCTACAGTAAAAACTGCTTTATCAAGTTCTCTGTACTCACTGCTACTGAACTACAAATAAAGTTAGTAAGAATTTATCCTTTAAAAAGTTCACATTGAAATGTGCTGCCTCACAGCATCTACAAAGACTGTGTTTACTTTTATATATGCATTTTTCTTTTAAAAATGTGTTTTGTTTCAAAGATGAACTTTCATACTTGGCATATCTCCTGGATTACAAACTTATTTCTCTAAGATGGGTGTTTATGTAGCACCAGAGGTTTGCTTGAAACATTATCAAACATTTTGGTGATATAATTTTTCTTCTTCCTACTATGTTTTGAAGTTATTTTATCCAAAGGGATCCTTGCAGCTTTGTCTTTCAGTAACTTAAGACTGATTTGCTGTTTAATTTAGCTGAACACACATTTATTGTCTTTTACAGCTTTTATTTCTTTGGATTTTTAAGAACCACTGGGAAGAATAACTGATATAACACAGCAGCTTCTCCTAACGAGGCTATGCAAATATTACCATCAATAATCCAGAGCCCAGTAGTTTTAAGTATTGATAAAACCAAGGTGGTCACAAATCACAATTTAATTTGCCCTCTCATTGCCTCCTGACACCTTTTAGACATTGATAGTCCTGCCGATTGCAAACAAGGGGCAGCTGAATCTCACAGTGCAAGGGACTCTCCCAAGCAGATGAAAGATCCTTCCATGCAATTCCATCTCAGTTAAAATACATTGCCCACCAAAGTTACCCAAATTACAAGCTAAAATCAGCAGTTTACTTCTCAATGAAAATTTTACATAGCCTTCTAACAGAAAGCAAAATATCACTTGTTATTACTGGAATAAATTCACTCCCCAGCTAGAAAACCATGAAAATAAATAAGTCTATTACTCCTATAGCATAAATATTACTAAGAGTGACTCTGGAACCATGAGAAAAATAATTTATAAAAAGTATCAACCTTACTAGTCAAGAACCAGCACACCTCTATTACCCAAGAATACAAATCTTCCCACTCTGCCATGGCAACGTGGATCAGCCTGGAGGAATCACACACAGCCAAAATGATGGCTGAGTGCTGCTACACTGAGACAACGTGAGGCAGAAATTAAGATTAGATCCAAATTCTGAGTCATAATTAAAGAAAACCAAGGTGAAACAGAAAAAAAGCCAACATACACAGATGATTGTGAAGTCAAAAAAAAAAAATCTGAGGGAAGCCAAAAACGTGAGAGGAAAATCCATGGTTCAAATATCTAAGAAAAACAGTTATGCAAAGGTAAAGACCTTTTAAGATACATCAGCACTTAAATGAATTCTAGTTCTGAAAATATGAAGATATTATGGTAAAATTGCTGAAGTGATCAGCAAAAGGCTGGAAGTGATCAATAAACACTGCCTGCCTGTATTTGGTAATGTGGATAACTTTGTACTGCATGAGGATAATGAAATAATGAAAATATACTTATGACTAGACCAGACCATATAAAAATAATAAATTCTAGGATTTCATAAGAAAAAACAACCACAAAGTCTAGAAAAATGCCCAAGAGAACTGCCTTAGGATATCAGTGGGACCCCAATGTCTATTTCCAGTGCACGTGGGAACAAATAAAAAATTTCTCTAGAGTAGGTGTCCCAATATAAAAAAATTAACAACTAATAATTGCAGGAGACTTACAAGACTTTTAATCGTGGATTAAATATAAAAAGGAGGTTAATGAATCAGGTATTAATTCACTTCATAATAAGAGTATAACTCAAAGGAGAACAATATCATTAATGCAAATCAACACAGCTTTACAGAAAGCTACTGAACAAACCTGGGATTTGTCCTTTGTGTGAGCAATCACAAACTCGTTATTTAGGTTTTTACAAGGCACTTCACCTAAAACACGTGGCATTCTAGACAAAATAACAGTGAAGAGTGCATTACAGGAATTAAAAATGAGTTAAGTGAAAGACCTCATGTTTTTAGCAATTCTGTCAGTACTTCTCCACTGGCCTCAGTGAAGTGAAGCTCACGGCACTGTCAGTGCTGGTGAACAGCAAATCGTGGTGGGAACGGAGCAATCCGGATCAGTTGGTTCACTGCACTCATTCCTTGGGAACACATTCTCAGGCACATATTAAAAATGGAACAAGTGTTGGCAGAAAGCATGTATGTAAATCCCAGTTAAAAGAAAATTATTTATGCTCAAACTTAAAAAGCTTAATCTTTTTAATCCTTTAAATACGAAAAACAGGCTTAATTTGATTGCAATATAAAGTGCTACACACTGAAAAGCCTTTCATCTTGAGGATAAGGAAATAAGGACACCAGTGTTCAGAAACTAAAGCTAAACATCCCAAATTTCATATTTTAATTTACCTAGCACTAAAGGTAATAGAATCTGAAACAAGCACAGACAATCCCCTTATCTCTTGAAGTTCTCATATCAAAACCATACATCTCTGTGCTCTTAGGTCCAACTATTGAGTCAGGAGGGTGATACACAAATAATTGCAGTACAGAAGTGGTCAGGCTGTATAAACTACCAGGACCTTTCTGTCTCAGGTGGATTTTACCACTCAGACAAATGTTATGTAATCAATTTGGCAGCAAGGCAATATTTTGGAGAAACAGGCACATGCATGGTTTTTTTGCCCTCTATTTCAGCTTTAGTTATCCAACAGTTAACCCATCCTCATCCAAACAAGCACATACTGATTCTTCTCCATGTATTTTTACTGCTTCAAGAAGGCCAGCATGCAGTAATCCTTCCTGCAGAATCCAAACCAGTTTGTTCTAAGGGATGACTGATTAGATGTGGTCAGTCTTGTGTGACAAGTACATCATTTTAGAGATGTTCAGATTTTGCCTTGTTTGTTGCAACAGCAGAACACAAAATTTACCACCTTTTAGAGATAACACAAAGTTGATTTTATTTACCTCCTCCAAATAACTGCCTCCCTGGCTTACCACCAAGCACTTTATTCCCTCAGAACAGCTTTTGTGCTGTCAGTACATCTTTGACATTTTTTAAAGCAATGGAATGCAGTTCTAGATGGCACAGATATCACACTGTATTTACTTGCAGCTCAAGTGTTTTCTTTGCTTCAGTGGGTTTTGTTCAACTCCCCCGTTGTCCCCCACCTGTTTGTCTGCAGAATGACTTCAACTCTATGCCAGTAGCTTAAATATATGAAATTTAACTTGCATTAAAGTGTCCATGCAGTGATAGACATCAAACCTGCAAAGAGCATAGGATACTTGAGATATGATATTACATAACATCTGAAACATCCCACTGCTTAGGGGAGGATTAATAAAAGCAGCAGAATCCATCATGGCTGGATTAATCCAGGCTCTTCTCTGCTCTTACATGGACAGACACCGGGCAAGAACAGAACATCTGAAGGACCTGCTGTACCCTCCTTCACCTCAAACCACACCCAGCAGCTGGAAATCATATCCTGTCTCCCAAGTCATCTTCAATTCCACTTCAAGTGTTTCCTGCTATGGAAAACCTCCTGTTAAGCTGAAGACTTCCTACCCATCTTTTCCAGTGGGCTGTTAATATAATGTGCAGCAAGGCAAATTACCTTTCAAATGAAATTTAATCAAAGAAGGCACCTCACCCTTGGCGGATTTAAAGTTATTCTGCTCAATTACTGACAAATGTGTCAAATACATCCCTTAGAGGTCCCAAGGAAATAGGATTACCTGCACTGAATATTCATCAGAGAGGAAAAGGAAAGTGTTATTGTCTCCTCAAGAGAATAAAACAATGTCCCGAGAACCGATTTCCAATCTTATCTAATAAAAAGGCAATTTGCCACCAGACCTTTAACACCCATTTGTTAAAGTAACCCAGAAACTTATTTATTGGAGTGATAGACTAGAAACACACAATCAATTTTTAGAGAGTTTTAATTACTAAGAAAATTGCACTATGCATTTCCTCCAGATTAAACAAATACCACTAGACAAGCCTGCCTCCGAGATAATAAGCCAACAGCAAGAAGCAAGCCACAGCTTTTTCTAAGGCAAACAAAGAAAAAACCTCTTTGTGAGTTGGAGTTCTGCCCTTTCCAGTTTGCCCAGACTTGCCCCTTCCCTCGCTGTATGTTCTACCATGTTATTGACATAGCACAAGGAGGGTTTTTTGCTGACATACTCACACCAGACAAAGCTCCCTTTCATCAAGTGTTCAACCGTGCTCCAACACCAGGCTACAGAAAACAGCAATGCCAGACAACCTTCTGTGGCTGGATTAGAAACCACTGCTTCTTAGAACAGGAATCACAATATCTCTGAATTAAATCCTGTACTGGGATATCAACACTAGGAGTATCCACATAAACCAGCAACACAAAGTTTTGTTATTACATCAAATCTACTGTATTTGATACTGTTAGTAAAACTTGTACCCAGCTGGTATTAGAGATCCTGACAAAAGTAAGGAATTTAAAGCCAGAAACAGCAGAATTTATCTTCCAGAAAAGCCAAGGCAGTTACAGCACTGACAATCATTTTCACTGAGCTTCCTACATGGTGTTAAGTTGCAGTTGTAAACACAAACTCCATTTCCTAATAAACTCAGGTTTGGGTTTTTGGTTTTTTGGGGTTTTTTTTTGCAACAGATCAAATATTAGAAGAGTACCTTTCCTTCCATTCAGTACCAGAAAAGCCACCCAGCTCTACACAGATTATTCAGCTGAAGAAAGGCAGCCAGGAAGCTTTCCCAAAAGTGAGTGTTTTGTTGTGATCTGAAATAAAGATGGATGTTCACAGCTACACCTCTTTAACTACAAAGCTTTCTGCAATTATTAGAAATGCATAGAGTAAGCTTTGAGAGCAATGTTAAAAGCCTGGGGGAAAAAACAAAACAAAAAGCCAAAACAAGTCAAAAGCATTTTAAGCAAGTCTTTATTTTTCTACTCCCATAACTACAAATAACAAGACAACTGATTCCCCAATTCTTTTTGCTAAAATGTTGGGGTGTGATGGAATCCAGCCCTCAAAAAAATGCATGCTTTGAAAAAGGAAAAATAAAGAGTTACTTCTGTGATTTGTGCCTCACAGTCAAACTTGAATGACCCTGAGAGAAGTCTGTGCAGACAAATCACTGGAAAGATTTATGTGCAGTTTGTTAGATCTGCGTCCCACCCACCCCCCTTTGTGTTATTGCTCTGCAAATTGCAGGGGGTTTTTTTAGCAAGTACTAATTTTGACTAAAACCCATCATAAAGAGTGCTACAATATTGCTTTTTATTACAAATAGCCAAAACTTTTTCGAAAATATAAATGTGTAAAACAATCCACCGGCTGTACAGTGCATTTACAGGACACAACCCAGAAAGGAACACGCAGTGTAAAGAACTGCTTTATACATTTAGCCCTTGGCCACGAAGAACTTGGCAGTACTACCACGACTTTAATGACTATAGGGTGAAAAAAAATAATTAAAACCAAAAAAGCTCGGTTACATCTAACTTTACCATGAGGTTGGGATACATACAACATCGTACAGGGAAGAGTTGTTTTTAACTAGAAACCATCATGTTGTAAGTCTTGGAAGGGCTGGATCTGCCAATCCTCCACTCCTCCTTGCAGCTGGTCCTGCTCTCTAGCTGTTTGGCCGCCTTCCCCCCGGGCTGGGGGCTTTCGTACAGCACACAGATAGACCCATCCTCACCTATGCGATAGGACACTTCGAAGGGGTCGACCCACAGCGTTAATTCGCTGGGTAAGAGCTGGAAGAGCCTCTCGTGGCTCAGTCCGATCATCTCCGCCGCCTTTCCTATCAAGGGGTCCATCTTATGGTTGATCCTGATGCAGCGGTAGCCGGAGCCCTTGGAGGGCACCAGGGGGAACCAGTGGTGCTTGTAGTGCTCTGCGGGAGGGAACAAAGAGGAGCTTCAGCGCGGGGCTGCGCTCCGCCGGACCCCCGCGGGATGCGGGAGGGACGGAGGGGATGGAAGGAAGGGATGGGGGGATGGAAGGAAGGGATGGGGGGATGGAAGGAAGGGATGGG
>VWZW01003625.1:1320838-1357769 GCA_013397115.1 Edolisoma coerulescens | reverse complement strand
GGTGGCGGCGGCTGGACGCGGCCCCGCCGCTCCGCCCGGCCCGGCTCTCAGTCACCCCAACGGAAATAACGGGCGGAACGCGCGGCCGCGCTCACAGCCGGCTCTGTCCCGCGCCTCCTTCCCACCGCAGGCAGCGGCGGCCCCTCTCATCCCGCCGTCAGCGCCAGCGCTGTTCCAGGCAGACATCGCCGTTATCCCGCCTCGTTCCCTTTCCCCTCTCATTTCTCAGGACCCAATACAAGCACAGACTAAAAGCCCCCCCACCATCTCGGCCATACAACTCCGAGGGCATCCTTGAAGTGTGGGGTTTCCTTTCCCTCTACCAGCAAATGATAAAACTCTTGACATTTGCCCAAAACTCAGACTACTCCTCTCCTAACCAACTCTCGGGTCTGGATCGGGATGCTATTTTGTTAGAACAAATTTTCACTGAAATCCTATTTGCATTTCAGTACCTCATAACTTTAGGAATTAAGCTAAAAAAATTAATCTCTGCTGGTACCTGGACTGATTCAGTCGTTCACTTACCCCAGTTTTGATTTATTCAGTGTTTTGAGAATCAGAAAACAAAACCTATTCATGTCTAGGTTCATTAAAATAAGGGACAAAGAAACAACAATTGCATTAGAGTTAGGGAATCCTTGCTAACATTGAGAATAAATGTACCATTAACAGCACTAAGAACTGTCCAAATCCAGACATAAGTTATTAAACTTAATGCTTAATTATGCTAAAGAGCTCCCCCCTTCCAAGATGTGTGCACCCATACGAATAAATGCACAAATTCCCAGTCATCCCAGTGATTTTACTCTAAGTCAGACAAACAAGATTCTGCTAAAGCCAGGACAGACATTAAGGGTCCTAGTTTTAACTTGCTTGTGAGAAACTAAAGTAATGATCAAAGTAGAATGCAAATGAAGCAAGCAAATGAAAGGTGGCTAAAGGTATTGCAAGAGTCAAATGGTAATGCTAAAACTGCTCGCATGGATTGAGGTCTGGCACCTGCATCCATTAGTTCTAAGCGGAACATTCAAATGAAATAAGAAATTCTGGCTATAAAAATCAAAAGATGCCACAGTTGTCAGGTAATGCTGAAGTCACCCTTCATTTTCTTGTGTTCTCCTCAGGGAGTTTCAGATTTAAGACTCAATGTAAGCAAGACACAGAAAGATAAGAAATCAGCAGATATGTAACTGTTTGACTTTCATCCCCCCGCCCAAAAATGGTTCCACAGGCAGCTGTATTTAAAGCTAATTCTGCAGCTCAGACTCACTTTGTTGTTATTCTGATCCTCTGCAAGTCATTTTCTCTTCAAGAGGAACACCTGAAGTAGAGGAAAACAGAGTCAGTATCTTGGTTTATCTTGTTAAAAATAAAGCTTGTGCAAGTGTTCTATCATTCTATTTTTCCTCAACATCAGCTAGAGGAAGAGGAGAAAGTAAAACTGAAGGTATATCACTCAAACATTATACTGTTATTTAAAAGTAACAATAATAAAAATAGTAATAATAGCACAATCCTATTCATTTATTAAAAACTAAAAAAACCCAAACAAACAAACAAAACCCCAACAAAAACTAAATCCCAGAATTAAGACCAAGTAATGTCTAAATCAAGTTCCTTTTAGAGTACTTAAATTAAGCTCTCAATACATGTCTCTACAAACATAGGCAGTGGAAACAGAGCACTAGAAATTGGAAGGAGAGATTTTAAACTAAACAAGCAATTTTGGTTTTACTCCATCTCATCAAAGCATCTCTCTCTCTAAACATAAAAGAAATAAACCCATTCTTAAAAGCAAGAACTAACTTTTCTTTATGGCTGTACTACAAAGTCAAATATTACATTACCATTCCCACTAGAGGGAGAAAAAGAATAATTCCAAACATAAATAATGGTACCTTCAGTAATCTGACCATCAAACCCATCCACAATTTCCTCAGTTTGGTACATAATTGATAAAACACAACTTCTCACAGAGACAAAAACAAAACCCTTCAAGCAGCACCTCAAAACTAAAACGATACAAGTGCAGCTTCCCCCTGAGACTGCCCCTTTTCTGTGCTCCTGAGCTGAGCAGATGCAGCTGATTCCATAGGGATCACCTGCTGCCCCTTTAGCACAGCTGGGAACAATGACCCTCAGGGCTTTCTTTGGGCCTTATGGCTGCTCACAGGCTGCTCGTGCAGTGCATGGATAAAGAAAATTACACCCTAGTGATAATCTAATTTTCCTGCATGTAATGGGAAATAGCAAATTGAACAAGAGAAATCAGAATTCTCTGGCAGAATGGGAAATATGTCATATTAACACAGTGGTTTTCACTTAAAAGACCATCAAGGGATTTGTAAACTGATTTATAGAACTGAAAATACTTAGTAACCCTGTTTTTAAAATGTGCTATGGTCTAATCTCCATTTAAAAGGTTTAGCAACATAGCTGTGACCTCACACCCACCTGAGTTATACAGAGCTGGAAACTCTATTTTTCAGTCCACCTTTAAAAACAGGCAAAATACGATTACAAAATAAAGGTAACGCCAGTAATTTAACAGTGGGGGTTCAGCACGGGACTTTTGCAAATATTGCACTTTCCTGGCACTTTTATCTCTTAGAGGTCCCAAGGTATCAAGGGCAGTCGTGCCTGTGGCCGGCAGTGCCAGGGCAGCACAGGGAGGGTCACGGCCGCCCTCGCAGCCAAGGTGTGACGCCATCGTGCCCACAATGAACGCAGGGCACCGCACGCAGTGTGACGTCAGCGACCCAACCCTCACAATTACGTCACCGCTCGAAGCCTGACGTCACCACTTTCCACTCACACGGCTGAGGGGACGAGCCTTCCCGCCGCCCTCCTGACCAATCAACGAGGAGCTTGCATGTCGTCTGTCCACGTCCAATCGCGAGGGCGCTTACAGCCGTCCCTGGGAGCGCCGCCACTTCATTGGCTGTGCGGGGAGCGCTGCCCGGTGGTGATTGGCGGGCGGTGCGGCGCGCGAGGGGGGCGTGGCCGGGGCGGCCCGGCGGCGTGTGGGCCCCGCGGGTCCCGATCCCGCCATGGCGGCGCTGCCCGGGCCGCGCAAGCGGAGCGGCCCCGCGCTCTGCGGGGAGAGCGGGGCTGCGGCCGCCCCCCCGGCGCTCCGGAACGGCCTTCCCCCGCACAAGCGCCCCAAGAACGCCGTGACTGGGTTCGTGGACCCCTTCGGGGACAGTGATGACTTCACGGCGGATGACCTGGAGCAGATCGACATCCTGGCCTCGCAGGCGCTGTCGCAGGATCCGCCCGCGGGACACGCGTGGGGAGCCCCGGAGCTGCCCCGGGGCGAGCGGCAAGGTCGGTCTGTCCCGGCGGCTGCCCGGCACTGCTCCGCTGCCGCGAAAGGGTTTGGTGTCCTTTTAGGAATCGCAGAATGACCTGGGTTGCAAGGGACCTTAAAGCCCATCCAGTCCCACCCCTGCCATGGTCAGGGACACCTTCCACTATCCCAGGTTGCTCCAAGCCCCGTCCAACCTGGCCTTGGACACTGCCAGGGATGGGGCAGCCACAGCTTCTCTGGGCACCCTGTGCCAGGGCCTCACCACCCTCACAGGAGAGAATTCCTTCCCAGTGTCTAATCTAAATCTCTGTCAGTGTGAAGCCTCTCCCTCTTGCCCTGTCACTACAGGCTCTTGTAAACAGAGCTGCTCCATCTTTCCTGTAAGTTCCCTTAAGGGAATTGCTCCTGCCTGTTCCCCTGGCCACCAGCACCCCGCGGGGGTACCCCCGCTGTCAGAGGGATGGTTGGGATTCAGAGGAATAACGAGAATAACAGTCTCAGCAGGCACATTGCATTGATCTCACGGCACCAGGAGCCCTGGTGTGTGTATGGTAATGCCAGCCTGGGACAAGGGTGCTGCATGTTAAACTTGCCAAATAAAAAAGCCGAGTTTCCTAAACTTTTAGCATGCTTTAGGTATTATATTCTGGTAACATGTTGGCTTTCAGATTTTTTTCCCTCTTAATTTCCACTAAGAAATGCATAGCATGCCTGGTATTAACAGCTGACTTTCAGGTTTACTTTGAAAAAAACAAAAGCAGGGGTTTCTTCATAATGAAGCTTAGAGGGCTTGAATAATCTGTTTTAACAACACTGACATCTGTCATCTTGCCAGGTGAACAAGTTTTCAGTGAACCCTTGTCTGTGCATTAACTAAAATTATCTCAGAAGAAATGCTGGCTTTTGCTGTGGGTCATCGTGCTGGTTTAAGATGTGAGATGATCTTTAAGGTCCCTTTCAACCCAAGCCATTCTATGATCAGAAATTTGAAGGGGGGGAGGTTCTTCTGTTATAAGAGTTGATGCAGAAGC
This sequence comes from Edolisoma coerulescens, assembly GCA_013397115.1. Lineage (NCBI taxonomy): Eukaryota > Metazoa > Chordata > Aves > Passeriformes > Campephagidae > Edolisoma > Edolisoma coerulescens. The sequence goes on along the minus strand of VWZW01003625.1, from coordinate 1,353,425 downwards.
ACTAGCAAAGTTCCTGTGGTGATTAGATGAGGCAGTTTACGTGTTTGTAATGACAGGAAAATACTGAGATAGTAAGATGTATGCAAAGACAAATAACAAAACCTTGGTGTTGAGTCACCAGTGATGCACATACATCATCTGTGCTTCAGATTTTGGCTTTTGGCTTTTCCCTGCAGCAGGAAGCAGAACAGAAGATGGTCTGATGAGAGATGCATTCCAGTTTGAAGTGCTGCAGACACAGCATGAAGAAGTCAAACAGAAGGTTGGCAATATCCTCCCCTCTCCTCTGAATATCACATTTTTGATAGGAATAACTGAAAGGTGGGAATAAGTCCAGATCCAAGCATTTAATTCTAATCAAGTTGATCAATAATCTTTGTAATCCAGGGGTGTGTTAAAATCATTGTACTAGGAAAAGCTCTAGTAATATTAAAGAGTGAGAGCATTATTTTATTTCTTGGTCATTTCAGATTAGCAAAAGCTAATTTTTCAGTTTTATTTGTTCCCTATCAAATCATTTCTCTGCCCTGTCAGCCAGTCAGCAGGAATTGTTTTGTTCAACTTAAAAGATTTGAGAAAGTGACGTGACTTTTAATTGACTTTATGTTACTTTACCTTCTGGTGGTCCTTTATGGAAAGATAGTCTGTTTCCCTTTCTCATTCTTACCTCTGTTCTCTGACTCTTACCCAGCTCTGTTATATCCACCTTTATCAGGGAATCTCCTACCTGTACACCATGTTAAACCATAATTTTACAGTTGTAGAGAGGTGTCTTTCTGCTCTTTTCTTCTTGCTTTTCTGAGTAACTTCTTTATTATCCCTCCAAAGTCTTGTCTCTGAGTGGTGGTGGCTGCTCAGGAAGTATTAGAGACTCAGTATATCATGAAGATACTGTGAGGGTGGTGCCTTGTCTTAGGACAGAGTGGTTGTTGGCTGTCCTGATGGATGTAAGAGTATAATGAAATTATCACTGTTATCATCCAAATGATGAATAAATTACTGATGTGTGTGACTAGAACACTTTTAAAAAACAAACAAACCAAAACATAATTGCAGAGAAGGGGAAAGAGAAGGATGGTCTTGTCATTTTTAATTATGTTAAAGAAAACAGTAGCTGAGTCTGATTTAATAAGAGAAAGATTAGAGGCAACATGTAGAATTTATGAACTGGGTTACCAGGAGCATTTTTCTCCCTAGAAATTACAAATACACCTAATTTTCAACCACATACTGATGCAAAGACATACTTTTGGCTATATCCATTCATAAATGGAATTCCTCTGTTTGCAGCTGAAAGAAATGCAGGATGAAATTCTCACTAAAAATGGAGAAATTAAAATTCTGCGTGACTCAATGCAGCAGATGGAGTATGCTATGGAGGAACAGAAAAGATCATACCTGCTACTGGAACAGCAAAAATCTCAGATTTTAAGTGATAAAGAAAAAGAGTTCTCCAAAAAGGTTTGTAAATACATCAGTTACCTGCAGATCACGTGCAGAAGCTGATTTATGACTTAATGATGTCACAGACCATTTAGTCAAAGGAAGAACATTTGTGTGAAATTTCCACACAATGCATGCCTTTATTTTGTTACCTAGAAGAAAACATTTGTAAGAACTCACTGAGGGTTTTCCCCTGCCAAAACAAAGGAGTGAAATCCAGGTGGTTTTCATTTACTTGTTGCTTTTTCGAAGCCATCCCAAGAACGTTGCAATTGGAATGTATTTTACAGTGGGAAAAAGTGACAGAACATGCTTTGTGGCTCTGATCAGATTGCTGTTCCTGTTGCAGTCATCTTTGTGCGAGCCCTGAAGAGGACAGTGGCTGCTTTTGTCCCGTTGGCTCTGCAGTTACAGCCTCGCTGTAGCCATGCTCTGCGTGGCACTTGCTCTGTCTTAGCCACTCCCCAAAGGCTTCTTGCCTGAACTCCTGGCACTTGGTTCTCAGATAGTGTTAATTGGACTAACGTTCATAAAAATGGAGATCTTGTGCAGAGTTGACAGTAAGTAGATGGTGATCTCGAGCTCTTATGGTAACTCAGTTGCTCTGCAGTTGCACCTCCTTGGAATGGTAGCAGTGAAACTGTCCTGAACTCCTCTTTCAGTTACAGTCCTTGCACTCGGAGCTGCAGTTCAAGGATGCAGAAATGAATGAATTAAGAACACGACTTCAGAACTGTGAAAGAAATAAACACCTTTCTCAGGCAGTTCCAACAACAAGGTAAGGGGGGTTGGAAAAGGAATCTCTGTTCATTTTTGCCATACATAGTGCTCAAACTATTGAAGAGGTTTTCTTTCTTCATGTAATTCTCAGCTCTGTTGTCTTTAAAAAATACAACCAAAAAACTCTGATGACACCTATGGAATTTGTTCAAAACCAGCCTTCCTTGTATCTGTGACAGAAATTCAAAGAGTTATAGTGAAGTATCTTTAAAACATCAGTGCAAAGAAAACACATTGTTGTTTAATAAAATAATTACAAAAGAAATCCTGATTCGTCTTTTTATCTTAGCCCTAAAAAGAATCTTGCGGTACAAGTGAAGTCAGAAGGATGCTCTCCACAGCCTGGAGGAAGATCTTTTCCTACAAAGGAATCCTTCAATGCTGAAATGTCCACTAGGCCATCATGTTCTTCAGGAAATTTTATGGCCCCAACTACTTCAATCAAAGAAGGTAAACCCATGTACAGCTGTAACATTTTTAGCTGCATGTGAACATTCTGCCTTAGAGAAGGATTTTGGTGCTGTGTGACTCAACAGTTGCAGTCAGTTCACAGTTATTTGTTTTATTTTGGTTTTGCTTCAATTTTTTTCCACTTTATACCAACTGGAGTTAAATAGCCATGACTGAAATTTGCATGAAGATCCGTTTAGTTCATACCTTAGTACCAGGTGCCAAGGTGTCAATGATGAAGTGGCCAGTGGCTGCAATAAAAAACTTTATTGTGTGATGAACTAAAACATCCAAATTGTTCATCTGTCTTTTCTCATTGAATAAAGAATAGGAAATAATTTGCCTATTTCTTGAATTGGTCTGCTAGTCAGCTAATGCATTTTTTGTATTTTTGTTCTGGCTTTAAAGCTGACCTTTTTGGGGATTGGATTTTAAAGGGTACATATTTAGCCATATTGAAAGAAGCAACTGAAACAATGTACTCATTTCCTCTTTTATATGTAGGGCAGTAATTCTCACAAAATTGTATCTTGAAATTCATTGAGTAAAGCTTAGGAAATTAATATCTGCATATATTTGAAGATTGCTAGAATATGAAACGAAACTAGTGATTTTTTTTATAGCAATGAGAAATAATAAATGGAAGAAATGTGGATATCATCAACTAATCCTTACTAGAAGTCATGAAAAATCTGAGGTGTTGCTGTCAGTAACACTGTTCAATCTGAAAATACGGGCAGTAGGAACGCCAGCAAAAAGAATGCAGTAGCCTTAAAGCATTAATATTGCTATTGTTTGTTATGGTAACAACACTCAATATGCCTATTTGTTTGAAAAAATACATTTGTTTACTTTTCTTCTGAACCCTGCAAGGCTTTTGGCCTTAGTTTGCCTGGTAATTGTGACATATAGAGATGATTAAAAGATTACCTATCACTGTGGCTGATTGTGTGTAAAGGCTGGGTGCAGATCTGTGTTCTCACAATCCCTGTTTGTTTCAGACAGTAAGATAACCCTTCCTGAAGTTTCATCCCTGAAGCAGCACAAAGCAACAGGAAAAAACGGTTCCTACAACTCTGTCCCCAAACGAAATACACAAGGTGACTTAATGCTGTTAATGCAGAAATAAAACCAGGGAAAATGTACTTTAAAAAAAAAACCAAACACTATAATAAGCATTTTCAACAGTCAGCTCCAAGAATTCTTCAGGGTACTATCTTAGTTACAGTTGGCAGTGGAACTGCATCACATAATTTCAATGTCTGGAGTGGAAAATGGAGGGCAAGTTACCAGGACAGCTGGGATATGTGATCACTTGGCTCAAGCTATTTTGCTAATGTGGGATTGTCATTAAAATATCTCTAAATATAATTTAGTTTATATTTAAATATCTTAAATTCATTTTTCTGAAAATCATCCTCTTCTTAAGAAATAAGATTCATAATGAAAACACCATTTTGAGGTTGAGAGCACTCTAAATAAGACTTATCTTTTGAAATACTAGTTTTTTGCTGCTGATGATGGCAAAGCTACTCCAAAGAAAATGCTGTATCCTTCCAGGTTCTATCTTGCTGAATGCACTGATGAAGCAGCCCATTGTCCCTGGGTCATTTCTGGGACTCTGCCACCTTCTCAGTAGCAACTCTGAGCCTCTACCTGGAGCTGTGTTGCCACCCAACTCTTTGGATAAGTAAGTTTTATTTTCTTTGTTAAACTGTATCTGCCATTTTCAGTACAGTGGCATTCTCTGTAGTAAGAAACACTTGGTCGTGCAGGACAGCTCATTCCCTGTGGAAAATCCTGCTCTGCTTCGGCCATTTAGTGCAAAATTTGAAACATCATTCTGCATCTTTGATTATCACAGATACTAAACACTGGAACATCACAAAGAGATAAATTAGGTTAATATCTATTAGGGGAAGGTGCAGAACTAAACCTGGAAGTAGCTGTTAGCAGCTTGCATTGCAATGAGGGAAGCACAGAAATACGATCATGAGTTAAGGGGGAAGAAAATGTTGAAAATGTGATTAAAAGTTGGTTTTATATCTTCAGAATAGAAACTGTGTTCAATTTGTAATGTACAATTTGAGTGCAGTTTTCCAAGATATATTTCCTGGTAAAGCATTTTAAATATGAATATTGGATATGAATTAAAACAGTTTTTCACTTTACAGAATTAGGCTGTAGCTCGTGAAATACCTTTGCTTTTCTGATAGGTTATTTTATTAGTAATGAAACCTAGAATGCTTTGAAATGGCTCTTCCATGCAGGTACCAAGGAGTAGGATGATGTTTTGCCCTTTTTTTCTATTTTGGAATCAGACATCTCTTAGTACTCTGGCCTTTCTATTATTCAATTCATAATATGGATGACTCAGATTTCAACTCTGTTCTCTGCCTTTTCTTGTGAAGCATTTCCCTTTTACTTTTATTTGGACAGGAAGCCCACACAACTCCCCAGCAGCAGGACAACTCAAGAAGGAATCGCTCCTCCTGTATCCTTGCAAGAAGCTCAAAAACTGGCAATAACAGGACTGAACTTGATTGCTCTGGATGAAGGATTATCTGAGGGAGGCCCAGCAGAAGGCCAGGGAGGGCTCCTGCCCCTCACACAGAGCAGGATCCGAGGTGCTGTGCATCTCCTGCCCTTGGTGGAGCACCACGTTGGGGCCTTCTGCCGAGCAGAGCAGCTCGGGGACACGCCAGGGAATGGAGCTTGTGGGACCCATCCAGCTGCTGCTTCCAGAGCCAGCACAAGCACAGTGTCAAGCAAGGAGGACTTCAGGCTGTCCTTTGAAGAAACGACTCTTGTATCACTGGGGATCCTTTATTATTTGGTGTTCTACAGCTGGGATGTTGTCCACACACTGCTGTCTGCTGAAGTGGAAAGCAGCTCTGCTGCTGGAGATGAACAGGTTTCCAAGATGGACAAAAATGTGTCGTGTGACAATCAGTGTGACAATAAAGAAGAGAGCAGGACACAAGGAGGGCTTCCTGCAGCTCTACAGGATCCTCTCAATACTGATCGAGCTCAACATTCTTTGTTTAAAAAGCTGCTTCAGATTTTAGCTTTTTCTGCTGCAAGGGGCTCCCAGACTGACAATATCCTGAGCCAAAGCCTAAAGGTTTTGGTGAAGTTAGCAGAAAATTCAACTATGGACTTGTTAATAAAGTAAGTCAGTTATAGCTTTAAAATTATTTCAGAGTCTGCTGTTTAGCAGTTTTCATTCTCTTGAAACTCATCTGGGCAGCTTTCAGTAGAAGTTGTGCCATGTATGAGAGAAACCACATCTCAGATCACCTTGGAGAAGCAGCTGAGGATCTTTCTACTGCCTTTGCTGTTAATGAGTGTAATATCATCCCTGATCAGTAACAAGGTTTGCTGATGATATTCATATGAAGCAGATGGCGTTGCTTCATTGAAAGTGAAGAAGCTTCTTAAGGCCACATGCAGATCAGAATATTTATAACATTCATTTTGGGGTTTTTTTGGAGGTGCATAAGGAAGGAAAGCACAGGATCTCATTCTGGCAGGTAAAACTGCCAGTGTGAACTGCGGAGTGACTGCCAAAAGTAACAATGTTTTTCAGCATCCTTAGTATTTATGATGGATAATTTGAGATCAGGTATGTTCTGAATAGCTAAAAAGGCACAAATTATGATGCTGTCTACAAAAAATAGTGTATTTTCAACTTGTAACTGCACTTTCCATTTCTAAGTAAGTTTTGTTTTGAAGTTTCCAGCACTTACTGAGTAGCCAGATACTGCAGCGCTGTCTGTGTCCCGAGAGCCCTCTGCCTGCTGTGCTTCTGACTGTGAGACTCCTGTGTGTTCTTGCTCAGCACCACGTGTTGGTTGCTCAGCTCTGTTCTCATTCAGGTAAAAGACTGCAGGACACAGAGAACTGTTACCATGGCTAAAAGTAATGCAGACAGGCCTTGCTCCAAGGTGCTGAAACCCCAGAAGGCAAAAAGCCTGCTATGTTACCTGAAAACTTGTTTTCTGGTTATGATTTGGGGAGTATTTGTCTTGTGGTATCTGTCTACAAGCAGTGCTTTTGATAGGCATTTTAAAATCACTTTCTAGATTGTGTATTTAAGGTTGATGAGGAAAAAAAGGGCTTTTGAGGAGTTTTGAAGTTAAATTTATCTGTGCTCACGGCACTGTTGATTTTAGGGATTTCAGTTGTTCTGCATGACAAATGGTCTCTGTTCAGTTCCTTATGAATGAACCAGGACAGGATTACCACAAAGGCAAATATGAAGTTTAGGGATACCAATTTCCTCAGCAGCACTGAAGATGTGGGAAGTAAAACAAGAAGCCGAGCCCATACCACGAGTCCTAGGATAACACTCAAAATGTTTTCTTGCCTGATAGAATTAATTTTTGTTATGAACAAGTGGCTGGTTGGGAAAAGAACAAAGTTCTCTCTGTTTCAGACACCTGCCTTCTCCTTGCTCTCTACACGTATATAACATCAAGACCAGATAAATCAGCATCTGAAATGCTTTGGCTTCAGCTGGAGCAAGAGGTAACCACGGCTGATTGTCCATGTGCTCTTTCCTTTTCCTTCCAGTTGGGGGAGTGGGAGGAGCAGGACAACACACAAATTGTCTGAAAACAAGTTCTTTCTCTAGCTGAAATACACAACTGCAAGTATGGGCTTGCAGTAAGGGATTACATTGATTTTTGAAAGGACCTGCTTGAAACTGAATCAGTAACTATCCTTAAAGAGAGCATTGGTCATAATAGTCTTTTAAGGCACTGAAAAAACCAAGGAAGATCCTAGGATGGCTGCAGATGTTCAGCACTAAGCTTTATTTTGCTTTTAGATCAATAGAAGAGTAAAAAGAAGCAAGATTTGTATTTCATTTTGATTGTATTTATTACATCTAAAAGGCATGCTGTAGTGATTTAGGATTTATATTCCTTGTACTCAATGGAAATGCTAACTTGCTGTCTAACAGTCATGGTTATATATAGAAAAAATAGTTTTTAAACCTAATTTGTGTTGTTTGCACAGACAGAACTGACTTGTTTGAGATTCTATTTGCTCTACTTCCCTCATTTTAAAGAATTTTGAACCATTTCCATTATGCCCCTACCTGCATTGTTACAGTAAGTGTAAACACATCATTTGTATGCAGTGAATTAAAAGCCACTGACCTTGTCAGCCTCACTCATCAGAAAGGTGAGAAGGTTTCTGTGCAAGGCAAATTCTATGTCTGTAAAGTATTACAGGGGAAAAATCTTGTACAATTTTGAGGGTAAAAGAGATCATCAGTTATGAAAAAAAGAACCAACGCTGAATTTTTCAAACTAGAAATAAATTATCATTTCTACCTCTCCTTATTTGCAACTCACACAACTCACTCTAACCCAGCCTGTGTTTGTAACAGACAGTCAGGCTCCTGACACGCTGCATGTGGTGCTCCAGACCAGCAGTTTTATTTCCTGGCACAGACTGTCAGTGCAACCTCGAGGTACGTCCACCACCCTCACTTTAACCTGCTGAGAACTTCCAAGTACTCAATTCTGAAATTGCCGTTTGTCCCTTTTATTTTTTTTTGCTGTAGTGAAACAGAAGTGTCCTGTACTTTAGAGGATGCCACCTTCTAGGAAGCTTGCTTTGGCTTGCCAGAAAAATTCTGAAATTTGAAAGTTTGCAGAGATTAAGCACTAAAGTTCATATTGAAATAAGTTTTCTGCTCCTATATTTTTACTTTGTGTATTGAGGCACTGTTTTTCCTCTTGCAGGTGGTTAAGGCACTAATTGTCATGTTGCACAGACAGTGGATGAAGATTAGAAGATCTGAGACCAGCTTGTGTGCACATAAGGAACAAGTTATTCAGTTTTTACGGGATGCTGTTTTACTCTTGCACAGCCTCTCTCAGAAAGATAAACTGTTCCATGAACACTGTTTGGAAGTTCTCCATCAATATGACCAAGCCATGCCAGGCATAAGAGCCATTCTCAAAAAGACTCAAAAACTGAGTGCCTCTGAAGGTAAAAATCAGTCAAATGTTGGCTTTTTTCCATGTTGCAGAAATAAAAATTTCACTTCTGTCACTTTTCTCTTTTATCAAGTACCACAGCTGGTTGTTGCTCAGATCTCTGGAGGCAGTTTAGATTAGATAATAGGAAAAATTCTTCTCTGTGAGGGTGGGGAGGCCCTGGCACAGGGTGCCCAGAGAAGCTGTGGCTGCCCCATCCCTGGAAGGGTTCAAGGCCTGGTTGGACGGGGCTTGGAGCAACCTGGGATAGTGGAAGGTGTCCCTAAAAAAGGCATTAAAGAAAAGAGGGGGAGAAGTTTGTGTGACAAAACACAAATCTAAAGACCTGTTTGCATGACACGTTCAAAAATTATATTTGCTGTAGCCTTCTACTGTCAGTATGTTCTAAAGTGCAGATGCCAGCTATAATTATACTGTATCAAGTAGAAAAAAAAATCATTCTCTGAAACATTATTACTTTTTGTTGCAGAGCTGATTTTGGATGAATTGTATCCTCCTGAGCCAGAAGACCAAGGAATGGACTCCAGCTAGCCAACATGAAAGAGCAAAGATCTCTTTCCTTCCTCATCTGAATCATCATTGCCAATGTAAATGTGAACTTGAAATCATCTTTTTTACGTGATAATCGTAGGTTGCACTCAAACACATTTCTTTGTTGTAATTATTTCAGTGCCATCTAAATGTAGCTGAAAGCAAAGGAATTTTGATGAGTGGTACTGCTGTGCAAACCCACTCAATGGCTTATGACTGATTCTGGTTATGAATTTCATCCTGTATGAAACTGCTGTGAATGGAATGGAAATTTCTTTCTTTTCTCCATTTTACTGTGACTGCAGCTGAGTTGATGATGCTGAATGTGCCGAGGTGTTTGGCATCACTGCATTCATATGAAAGCCTTTTGAACACACTTGTTTCTTTTGTAGCTGTACCACTTTCTTGTGTGACTTCCAGAATTTTCATATTGTTGATATTAGTAAACAGTTTATGGTGATTTTAAAAACCCTTCTAGAAATAACTTAAGAGTTGGCAGTTCACTACAGGGCTTTGAATTTCTTGCTGAGGATTGGTCACCTGAGCTCACTCAATTTCATGAATCTGCTGAAAGTGTAATTACTGAGATGCCAGAACAAAAAATACTAGAACTTACATTTTATAATTCACCTTAAAAGAGTAAGATGGTGGTTTTGAGGAGTGCATCCCAGGCAATAGAAGGATATTTAAATGTTTGCAGAATGACTGGGGTTTTTGGTCACAGTGAAGATGGAGCATCTCATTGCTAGGATTCAGCACCAAAGATGGGAGGAAGAGCTGCTGCCCCACCCTTTGAAGTGTGCATGATCCTCACTGTCACACTGGGCTGCAGGTCATCAACTGAGCCTTAGACCTTAAAAAGGGAAGTGTGAGTGTTACTAAAATGAGCCCACAGGTTTGTGGTTTTAGATGGGAGAGCTTTTTTCAGTTTTCAACAGGGACTTGGTTAAGAAAGAGCCTGGATCCAGGTACCAGGAAGACAAGAGACTGTACAAGAGTGGGAAGGAAGCCCTTGGAAAACTGGGCAACATTCAGTTCTCTGGTCATGCCCAAAGAGGCTGTGGCCTGCCCTGGAGCAAAGAGCCCCACTCCAGTGTGCTCAGCAAGCTCCTGGCTTGGCCCTTGCTTTGGAAGAGAACTTTCCCAGAAATGCCTATGGAGGAAGAACCAGGATAATAATCCAGCATCTCCTGAGGGCCAAAGCTCCTTCCTCCCCCGAGCCTGGGCTCAGCCTCCTCCTCTCTGAGCAGCAGCTGCACCAGGCAGGGCCATGTCCTTGCTGTGAAACACAAGCTGCCAACTGCTCCTCTCAGTAACAGGTTTCAAGTCCCTTGCAGCATCTGGAAAACTGCCATTTTCCTGCTGAGATGCACCAAGGAAGGATGCACAGGCACAGAGCAGCAAAGCCCTCCGAGTCTGTGTGTGCTTGCATGGTCACGACCCTGGAAGTGCCACCAGGGCCCTGGACAAGACAAGCTGCAGAGGTTGGTGTGACAAAAAACATTTGACTTGTCAATGTAAAATAAATAAATANAAAAAAGGAAAAGCAACCATCAAACAGCATTTCCTGGTCTTCAGGATTGGAAAGAAGAGCTGAAAAGTGGATGCAAAAACTCTTTCCTTAAAACCCAAATAAACATTGAGATAACTCTTTAAGAACAGCCCAATGAGCAGGAGCTGTGGTAAAGCAGTATCTGGCTGTGAGCCTGCTGTGAGGGACAAGCTTAGAGCTATCCTAACAAAGATATGACAGTCACAGTCATATATCAAATATCCCAAAATGCAGTGATCTGCCATCACTTTTCAACTGTTCTCACCACTTAATTTCTCTAAACAATTTGAGTTCGTAGAGATAAGAGACAGTTAATCTGTTTGGGTGAACAGACCAAATGAACTGTTAAGAACAGTTTGGACAAAAACCAGTTAAGGAATCCCAAAACTGTTGGAGCAATCCAGTTATAAAAAGTTGTTTTAAAAAATTCTTGGCTTCATCTAAAGGGTGTGTGTATGGCAACTTGGAAAAAGGGAGAAGTGGATTATTGCTAAACTTTATATAAACAGAAGAGTTATCTGTGGAAAAAACTGGTAGGAAAACTCCTAACTGTTCCCTCCTGGCTCTTCATCCCCTCCCATCCACCCCCTCTAACAGACAACACCCAAACATGTACATTTACATTCTCATTGAGTTTTCTCCCAACTCTGGACTTTTAAAGTAGTACAACTCAGGTTCCATACACCAAACAGACCCAAACCCCCAAACTTGCACTGGCAGGAATTACAGTAACATCATGGTATTGTGAAATTAAACCATTGCTTTTAAAATTGAAGGCATTTTCTGTTCACATTCCTAAGGAAAAATGAGGTTGTACTCCTAAAGTGAGAAGGCAGAAAGAAATATACTTACAGAACCACCATAATTCATTATTTGTTAAGACATTTACAGTGACCAGTCTTGTCAGGATTAAGATTGTGCTGACCTTCAATAATTCTTCCCCTTTTACATTCTCCTGGAATTTTTCTCAGGATTAACAAGATCCAATCATGTATGCAACAGCTGGTTATCCCCAATCATCAGTTCTTCACTCCCTGAAGAATTCCCAGCACAGCAGCTTTTCCACAGCCAGTCTGCATTTCCCCAACATGTTACAGATAAGCTGTGCCTCTGCATTAAGTGAGAAAAGCAATTTACTCTGGCATCAAGCACAGTCACAGGACTGAACAATGAAGTATTGAGCAAAGGAAAGCCACCAGGCATGTTCTACACACGATTATCACATTCCTCAGCAGCAGCCACCCATCCTTCCCTGCCCGTGGGGCAACCAGAGTTGCCCCTTGGCTGAAAGCTGAGCTCACCAGAGCTGCTTTTTCCTGCTCAATGAGCTGTTACTTCCTACATCTTGCAGAATCATTGACTTGGTGAGGTTGGAAAGGGCCTCTGCAGCTCATCCAGCCCCCAACTGAAACAAACTCCCACAGAGAAGCCAAACAACAGCTTCGTGTCATGTCAGGCCTCAAAACCCCATTTTTTAAACCAAACTGACATAGGTGAAGGTGGCAAATACAAAATACCTTGTCCTGTAGCACACAACATCCCTGACCTGAGCTGGGTTTATTCATATTAATCCAATCAGTTTGAGCTACTACTTAAAAGCCTGTGCTAAACAATTAGAGTAATCCTAAGCATTGAATGTTTTTGTTACAGCCTGCAATATTATTTATTGCTATAATGGCCAAATGGTTACAATTAAGGTCAAGTGCAGCAGTTCTGCCTGCACAGACTCTGTGTTATCTGCTGTGAATGTAACAGCAAATGCACGTTTCCATTTCCAGTGTAAATTGTTAAAAAATACACATTGTTGATTGTAATTTACCAGACTGATAAGAAAAGATGACCTGTGAGCTTTATAAAGATCTACAAACCCACTGTGGCTGAGGTTTATCAAAGTGCTTCCAAGAGCAAGGGCCAACACCTTCACAGTCTGAAGTGTGACTGCCAGCACTGCTGAGCATGGACTAATCTGAAAATTTAGTCCTAAAGCTTGTCAGTGCTGCTCAAAGGCTAACCTGCTTCTGCAAACATCCAGAGGAAATAGCCAGTTTATTTTCATATATGGTCAGAATATAATAACCAATGCCTGCAGAGTGTCCTAACTGAGGTAACACAAACAGTAACATTTTAGTCTATGCATTAATCATGTTGTAGGTTGGTGTTTTAAGAATGAACAATTTGTTTTGCTAAAGAACCTTCTTTACAGCACAGCTGAGCTGCAACCCCTGTCCAGCAGTCTGTAAAGGACATCCTACCTCATTCCAGGGGCAAGGCACCATCAGAGAGTGAACCACAAATCCCACTGCAGGAGCAAGAAGTGTTAGAATGAAAAGGCTGCAGTAGGTGATTTTAAAGTTATTTTGACTGCAGTAAGGGAAATGGGATATCAGAGATTGTTTTATAATGGCTAACTGGCCCTGAGTGGGGGCTGTCTTTGCAGAGGAGACAATTCCATCAGTGCAGGAGCCTGAGCTCTTGAAAGGATAAAGTAACATTTTCTTCAGCTCTCTCTCACCTCTGACAGGTTTAACGCGTGCACATTTTTCCCCTCCTGTATGGTTCACAGAAAAGCTGTAAAATCTGACCAGGCTCCTGTGGCACAGGCTGCAAAAACTAGATGAGGTCAAATAATAACCAGAGGGAAAAAAACAGGCCCCAAACCACTGGCTAAAGCAAAGCTGGTGAGTTATTACAAGTGCTGAGATACAATACTGAGTTTCCAGGCTTGGAAAAAATAAAACAGGAAAGAATTGCTTGTTTGGCAATAATTGCTGAAGTTTTTCCCTCCTGTGTGTCCAGCTCTTCCCACACAACCCTGCCATGAATTTTAAATGCATGCCAAGTTTTGTTTTGGAAAAATTCACACTACCATAAACAACTGCTGATTAAACATTATGAAAACATAACCAGCAATATTCCTCACCTGAACCTGGGCTCTCAACTTTTCATTTCAGCAGTTTGCTCTCCTATACAATATTTTGCTGCAATAAAGGATAAAGGTACCTTTGAAACCCTATGCTCCTTAAGGGAATCTGCAGGTTTTAATCAAAACCCAGGTTCTGCTCCTCAGCCCCGTGTGCAGAGAGAGGGGAAGGCACACAGCTTTCCTCTGAGCACTTCTCTGCCTGTCACTTCTCAAACTCAGCCATACTGCACAGGTGCACCTGCTAAAAGTCATGGGAAAAGAGAAAGAGATGAACTAAAAAGCAGTGCCAACAAAATCATCACAAGTAACTGAAATTTCCTGGTGTCATTTCTAGCACAAGTATTAATTATATATTTTCTAGGTTTAGGTTTTTAGCATACATTTTGTCTGCTGCCCCCAGTCAACTAAGAGAAAATGTGAAATAAAACTGGAAGTGAAATGATCTATATGCATCTCCAACACATCATCAGCCTGCAGCTGAGACTCTAACAAATTCAAGAAGTAACACTACAAAATTACCCAATTATTGTGGGGTTTTGATTGGGTGTTTGTGGGGGTTTTTTAATTTCTGTGTTTCTCCCTTGGTTTACTCTTTTAAATGCTACATTAGAACGTAGCTGGCAATTCAAGGTAATAATGCTGATACACTAAACATCAATTCCCTGCTGCGTGGTGTCACATAAAGAGTATTCTTGACCTGCTCAAAGAAACTATTTTCAGGTGAAAGACTAATGAGTCAGGGGCATGAATACAACCTTTCTAAAGCATTTTTATCAATACTGGAAAATACACAAACACATGAGCAAAAAAATATTTTCACACAGAGCAGAAAGCATCACTTACCTCACATTGAACTGGTCAAGTTGATGAATGAGGCATAATACTCAACACACAAGTCTAAACAGGTTGAGAAGATATTAAACTTTAATGAAATTACAGACTTTCTTGAAATCAATCCTTTTGGATTTGGCTTGGCAACATCCTGTCAGAAGATCATTCAGGAGCTTACACTGTCCTTGCTTTATGTTGTGACCTGTGATTTTGGTTAGGCTTCAGTCTCCACCACCAAAAGTGATATCCATGATACAAGGTGACTTAAAGTACACTCAGTAACACGACCTGGCAAACACGATGAAGGAAAATGCAGCTTTGCAGATACACCCCTAAATAATACTCAAAATGAGGCTAAGAAAACCAAGTTGACAGAATGTACTTCAAACACTGCATTTATTACAAAGGTGCATAGAGTTTATGCCATTTGGTTTGAATACTTATGTTTAACCTACAAACAACATACAAAGCGAGGTTACAGTATGTAACAAAAGCAACAATGATTATCTAGTAAATTCAATATTCTACTGTCTTTAATTTCACAGAACATTTCTGAAACAAAGGCACTTACAGAATTTAAAAAAAAAAAAGATATATCAACATTTAAAGTCTTAGCTCCCTCCCCCTCCCTACAGCACTGTGGAGAACAAGTGTGACATGGAGGCAACAGCTACTGGGACTGACACATCAGCAGTGCTTAACTGAAAACTTATGGATCATCTCCATCTTTTCTGTAACCATCCCATTCTCCTCAGAACTTGAAAACAAACTTCAACCAGGCTGCAGGGCAAGAGCCAAATAAAATTTGGTCCTACACCTCATTGTTAATGATGATTAATGCACTAACAATAAGAAAACATCTGATTAATTGTGAACTGGACCATGTTCTCTTCTTTCAATAAGGTTTGTAACTGAATTAGTAACAGTACTGCTAAAGCAGTCCCTTGTATATTAATGACTGATCTCTTCACTTGTATACAGTTATCATTTGCACATGTCCACTGAAGGAAAGGTGTCCAGGCTCCTTAACCCTACCCCTCCTCTCCCACCACCATGCACAGAGTAGTGGCAATTGAGGACCATTTGGTCTGTACAACTTCCACACCAAAACCTCACATTTGGGAGTGTCTTTTATTGCTGCCACATTACCTTCCTCCCATCTCCTCAGGGATGACTGAGCCAGCCTGCCATGAAATTGCAGATCTCCCTCTCACAACCCAAACACAACACTGTGACTGCCACCAGCTGCTCCCTTTGTCACACAGGGAGGGGACAGGAAGAGCAGGGCACAGTAACAACCTCAGGAAGCTCCACACTGGATGCTCTACCTGTGCTCTCCCTGGCCTGGCTCCACCCAGGCTAACAAAGGTGCTGGAACAACCTCTGCAGAATCCCTCCTTCTCCATGAATAAACACCCTGGGTAGGATCTACAGCAAGGGATTTGATTTCTGCAGTTACTCAGTGCCCTCCCACACAGAAACATTCTGGATTTCTAAGGCAACATTTCCTCCTCCATACAGGAGACACCATCCTTTTTTGGTTGTTCCCATGTAAGACCTGACAGCGTAATGAAGTTTTGCCCAATTTCTCAGCTGACAAGGCAGGAAAGAGGAGGAACACACAGATACAGGATACATGGATACATGCTCTGTGAGTGCCTCTTGGCACTTTTCATGCTATTAACTTCAACACTCAGAGAGGTGTAACACAGGGGCACAGGTTGTCATGAACCCAAATGTAAAAACTTGAAGTGCCCTGAAAACTTCCTTAAAAAAAAAAGAATCTGAACAATCCAGAAATAGACTCAAAAAATCAGGAATAGTAACAAGGCTGCCCTTGACAGCAGCAATTTCCACTCTGTGAGGTAAAACAATGCCACCAAACAATAATATGCCCCAAATGGAGAATCACAGGACAAATGGCTCAATGGCCTCTCTTAAAAAGTAAAATCAGTGTAAAAGATATGTTAAAATTATTTCACTGATTATGTCACAGTGATACAAATAACTACACAGTTTTATGAGGAATAATAACAAATTGCATTTCAATGTCAGAAAAGACAGAATTGTTGAGGACAGTGAAAAAAACAACCCACCTTATTTGTTTGAGCAATAAAAGATTCATAGAGCCTAAAGCCTCAGCAGTGGTAATAGTCATGAGGATGCCTCAAGATGTTTCATGACTGAAAGCATTACCTTCCTAAAAATACCTTACCTGGCTGATGATCCTTCCTTTCCCTGACTTCTCATTCTCTGCTCAGCTTCATGGGAATGTTGAAGACAAAAGGGAGATTTAATCCCCACTGTGTCCCCTCACCCAGCATATTGTTATTCCAATGCAGACTGGGTTTATAAAGGTCTGTAATTCTTAGGTTCCTGTCACCTACAGTTCCCACTAGAGACAGTGGAAAGCCCTGAGCATTTGAAAACCCCAATCTTCTGCTGACATCCCATCTCTCCTGTGAAATAAATTCCTTCCCTGTGATGAGGCAGGACTGAATGCTGCCAAGGTACTTCTGCTTAACATGTGATTAAGGAGCTGATTTTAATTCCAAACTCATCAACAACAGATGGCTGAAGTAAGCTTGTCCAATAATACCTGAACAAGAAATACTCATCCAATAATTTTTATGAAGAATTTTCAGGTTTTCAGCTTTTGATCTATTTGGTCCATTAAGTGGCAGAGAGTTTGTTTCTAGCTATAACACCCAATGGAGGCACAGTTTATAAGCCTTAAAATTGGGACAGAAAACAAAGAAATTACCAACTCATGCTATTTAGAACTAGTTCAAAGACAATTAAACATGGTTTGCTACCCCTTACCAAAGGTAAATGTGTTGCAAAAAAGGAAAATTCCCTTTTGAATGGCAAATGAAATGTATTAAATGGTATCTTACCTAACAACAGTAGCTTCAAAACAGGCAGAACTTACATAACATATATCAGGTAGTTTCTTAGAGGTTAAGTTTTTACATTTTAATACTGTGCAAAAGATTGCTACAGCTTTGGGTATTTGACAATGCTCAGATTAGACCATTGCACAGCAAATGTTATTGTGGTTCTGTATTTCTGAAATACTCCTTCTTCACACTTTTCTCATTGGATCTAGAGCAAAATCTCTTTTTGTATTTGCTTGAGGTATAAATTAACTTCTCCAAGAAAAATACTCCTTCCTTGGAGCATTAAAAAATAAAGAAGATACTGAATTGATTTTCACTCTACTTAGACAAAAGATTGTTGTCTTCCAGAAAAATATAGTACAGGTGCATGGTGTAAACAGAACAAATTATATTTTGAAAAGTTTTGTATGCAGAAGCACAGTAGAAGAGCTTTTCAATAGGTGGGCTTCTGAGGATCCATGTAAGCAGGGTTGTAAGGGGGCTGGGTGGGGTAAGGGGCTCCAGCACCAGCTGCAAAAGCAAAACACAAGAAAAAACAGATTTTTAAAATGTACATTCTGAATTCTACAGATAAAATGGCAACTTCTGTTTTGAGCACATAGTTAAGAGCTTCAACTTAGCCAGTCTCTTAATTGCACTTGAGAATAGTTTGTCCTCACTCATAAAACATCTGCATTTCAGAAGTAAGATCACAAAAAGCTTTGTTCTTGTTGGCTTTGGGGTTTTTTTGATGCTGAGTGTACATGAGTAACCTTCAGGGGAGAACCTAGTCTAAAAAAAAGGAACAGATCTGGTCCAAGAAAAGAGCCAGTGGAAGTCAGGAGTGCACAAACAACAGGATATACCTGATAGTGTGCTGAGAAAAAATAAACCACTGGACAAAAGTACTAGAGAAATCATCTTAGGATTCCTCCAGAGAAAATGCTTTCCTGGTAAGTGTCAGAGAATTAATTAAGAAAGTAAAATAAAAGGGAAAAAGTATCTCATCACTACTGAGCACATGAAAGAGTTTTTGACTTATATACCAGACGTGTATCCCTTGGAAGAGATCCTTATTTTCTACTGTTCTGAGAAAAGCTGCTCTCAAGTGGCACCTTCATTTTCAGTCTGTCAAACAGCACAAGTTTGTTCAAGTAGCACCTGATCAGATCCCTGGAAAGTGCAAGTGTGGTTATCTTCTGCTGATCTTGTAAAGTGAGTGGGTTTGGCTCCTGTGGGGCAGAGCAGGTGTTCTCCCCTGGCATGTGACCTAATTAAGAGCCTGCTCCTTGGTTAACAGACAGGAGAAATGAAGGAAGAACTCTCACTGGGAGGCATTTTCAGCTGCCAACATGGAAAGTGCTTAAAACTGTTCCCAGAAAAAAAACCCTAAACAACTGTTTTAAGAACTAACAAACCAGCAACAGCCTGAGAAACCAGAGAGTAGGAGAAGTTAAATGACTAATTTATTGGCTCCCTCATATGAAAAAGATGAAGCCAAAGCACTTTGGCATAATCCCATAAAACCCACAGTTTCTTTGGCATTTATAACAGAAAAATAGAGTCAAGTCAGTGTTTTCACATGTGGGGCTGGTTTGCACATTATTAATATACAATTTCTAACTGGTTTGCAAATGCTTCAGACCATGAAAAGCCTTTTTCATATTCAAGTTCTCCTGAAAGTTACTTTCTAAGGGCATTATCTACCAGTCAGGACTACACTTTGCTTGTTACTTAGAAGGATGAACAGGGAGGTTTGTAAGAGGGCCTGAAGATCCTACAGTCACAGCCTAGTTTTGGCCCCTCTGGGCAGCCAGGAGCCAATTGTTCAGAGAACAGCTATTACCAGCAGAAGTGGGAACTAGTCATTGCAACAATAAGGCTGCATGAAAACAATGCTGTGAAAGAAAGAAAGCCGAAGAAAAAAAGATTCTGATAATTCTAACTGCAAGTTGTCAACAGACTTCTCTGAAGTTCATCAGACACTTGCTAGTCTACAAACATAGTGACAAACTACTAGAAAATACCATCTGTGTGTAGATTGAAACACCATCAGTGGATGGTCTGAGTTGGAAGGGACCTTAAAGATCACCTCCTTCCAACCTTTTTGCCATGGGCAGGGACACCTTCCAGGAGACCAGGTTGTTCAGAGCTCCATCCAAATCAGCCTTGGACACTTCCAGAGATGTGTCCATAGCTTCTCGGGGCAACCTGTGCCAGGGCCTCACAAACCTCACAGTAAACAATTTTCTTCCTAATAATTAATCTAACTTACTGTCTTTTAGTTTGAATCCATTCCCCCTTGTCCTGTCACTACATGCTCTTACAGAATAGAGCTAGCAAATATTAGATTAGAAAGGGAATGAGGAAACATCCAACTCGTGTATACATATATATGTATGTATGTATATATATGTTAATTGGGTTTGATTTTAATATTAAATGTCAGCTGAATTAGTAAAATGTTCTACTGGATCTGCTGACAGTCCCACACATTGCCAAACTTTGCCAGTACAGCTCCAGCTCCCACCTCCTCTGGCAATGCTTAACATAGAAACGGTGACAGGGAAATTTCCACCGGGGTGAAAACCAGCATCCGCCATAACCTGAGTTTTAAGTAGTTTGTTTCCATTAGTATTAACATAGCCACAGAAAATAATAAATGTAAACAACACAAGATTTTCTCCAGAGCAACTGTCTCTTTAGCTGTTCAAGAGATGAAGAAGCACTCGGTGCTGCCTTACCTGCCACAGTTTCATGGTAAGCCGGGGGTCCCGCCGGCTGCGTGGGGTAAGGCGGAGGGTACTGTGCAGGGTACGGAGCCACAGGCATTCCCGGCTGGGGCTGGATAGCCACGGGCTGGTAGCCTTGATATGGAGCTGCTGGGTAGTTGGGTGGCACTGCTGGTTGTTGGGGATAGGCAGGGTGAACCACCGTCGTGGTGGCAGTGGTGGTCACCACAGCTACAGGCAAGGAAAAGGAACGTGGTTAGTGCCGGTGGTCCCCAAAGAGAAAACCCAAACAACTCCCAGACCCCCCACACGGCAGGAGGGAAGAGAACTTCTAAATGCTCAGAAAATATCCCAAAACATCTCTCTGCAACTTCACATTCTGAAGTGGCATAAATACTTCTTTTTAATATTTAGGTATTGCAACTTCCGAGCAGAGTATTTTCACCTATTATAGGAACACAATTTTCCAGGAGGGATAAAAAAAAAAAAATCCTCTTCAAAGATGTGAAAAAGAAACTAAATCTAGAGCTACTTACGCCGTGGTCTTCGACATGCTTTGTACAGACAGCAACAGGAACAGGTGAGGCACAGAATAAGAGTAATGACAATCACTGCACAAACAGTAACTCCAATGGCAATAAGAGTTCCAAAACTGCAAGAGAGAGACCACAGAACTGGTAAGAGTCACTCCTTAACCAAAGCTGTAGCAAACACACTGCCCCACCTCCAATCTCTCAGTACTTATTGGACTAAGAAACAACTGTGCAAGGCAGTGCTGCAGGAGGTCGGGTCTGCTAAGCCAGGGGAAGCTGAACCACCCCTGCCAAGGGGTCTTTGGTCCCTCTCATTTTAGTGTGACTGTGATTGTTGTTTTCGTGAACACACAGGTTCAGAGCATGCCCAAAATGAAGCACACCCCAGCCTTCGGGGTGACAGCAAGTTCTTCCCCCATTTCCTAAGACCTCCCAGTCCCAAATTCAAGACAATCTCAGCACTGAACAGATTCTTGGCAGGTTCCTTGGCATCTGTAAACAGCTGGTTTAGAATCCATGTTTCACACAGCAGGAAGAACTGAAAATCTGACTTTACTGCAACAGCAAGTATGCCAGGCTACATTATGGGGTACAGAAACACTGCCTAAAACTCCAAAATTTACTACAGGAAGGCCAAAGATTACACCAGCTGTGACCTCTGTGATGAGTACCAAATGATGAAGGCAGACATAAACAGTCACCTCTAGAAGCTTTACAAGTTCTATTTACCACACGGGGGAGAAAAGGTATCACAGCAAAGCCAGTGACAATTCCCTTTAAAGTGCTAAATGAAATGATCTGTTTCCTACTGTCTGAAATCAATAAAGCCCATCTTCCATGAAAGCCAAAGTCTCCAGCACTCTTATTTCTTAAAAAACACACCATGCATCAGTTCTGGGAACAATTGCAGGAAGTCAGTTTTAACAAACAACCAGCTCTAAAATAAATCCTGTTTTTGCTTGTTGGTAGAGGTTTTGGCTACAGAGCTCTCTTTGTTTTTTTCCTGCTCAGTATCCTTTTAACAGCTTTAAACAAAATGACACATCTCCAGAACCTCCAGCAATTTTCACTTGGCTACCAAACACCCACCAAATGTGAAAATTGCATTAGAATGTTAGTGACACTGGAAGGTTAAATCACCAACAAAAAGAATTGCAAAACGATTTACCCCTAGTCCAAATTTAAAAGACCTCACCTCAGTGTCTTCTAGAGCAACTTAACCCTTAGTAAGCTGAGCACTGACTGAACACAAGCACTGACTAATAAAAAAGGCTTAATTTAAAATGCATTCTTTCCCCTTGAGAGAGGTTGCATCAATTTTATTCTGTTTCTGCAAAAACTAGAAGAAAAAGTTTGAGTCAAATCTCTTTCAAAACAATGATTTTATCAAACTGTATCTAACTTGAGCACTGATTTTGTGAAGCACTGAATACAGCACTATGGATACAACCATGAAGTACTAAATGGGATACTGTGGATTGCCCACAGGCACTGCAGCTAAGCATTTACATGTAAAACAGGAAGCAGGAACTGCTTCAGCCTCCTGAAGTCACAGGAACCACGTCAAAAACACTGCCAGGAAAGTAAATAGATTATTGCAACACAACCACAGGATACAAAGGTGCAAATAATGAGGAACACGTGCATGTTTTGCCCCGTTGATTTGCACCCTTACAAAACGTTTTTGAGATGCTGACCTAAACATGCACTCCTAAACATCCAGCTTTTAAGTGCCCTCTCGTCCCCATGAGCATTAGCTTCACTTCAGCACAATAAGTTCACAGCCAGCTCATCTCCATCCAAAAATCCCATTTCTTTCAAGCCTGGTATAAAAAGCAAAATACAAATGCGATTTCAAGAGAAGAAGACACACAGAGAACTGCACTCAATGGTTTCGTACATTGAATTACCCATCCTGATTCCAATGTCCACAAGGAAAAGCATGAACACCTGTGACAAACTACAGACACCTTCAGAAACTGCATGACAAGAAATGTCAACAGCAATTTCTGATACTTGCAGAGCAGCCAAGAGTTTTTTCTTTCCTCTTGCTCCCACTTCTGGATCAGCCCTGAAAGAGCTCTGTCACTAGGGAAGTTGACATTACTTCCATTACACACAGTTACTCTCCAGCAACATTAGCAGAGACAAAGTAAAGGAGTCTTCTAGGTTCTTCCTCAGGCTTTTTCCCCAGTAAAGGAAAAAAAACAACCCTTTTTTCAAGTGAACTATGCTAAGAAAAGAAATTCTTGTGTCAAGGAAAGAGATTAGGGCTGACGAAGACAACTAAAATTCTTCACTTCTACAGACAATGAACTTCTTAGAACTTTAGCAAAGGCTGGGCAGAAGCAAAGATACCAAAAAAATTGAGATAAAGTGAAGAAATATTTACTCATCATAAATTACCGAGCACAGCAGGAAACTGGCACAGCCCCCTTATCTTTCACTACTAAATTCATTTCTGATATGAAGAGAGAAAACAACACAAGCCCATCTGCAGCCAAGCTGGCCATCAACAGATAAAAACACTGGCCTTGTTTATTTTTAATAAAGTTTTCTGCTCAATGAAGCAGATATCTGGTATTTGCTACCTCTAATAAGCAACGCAACAAAAGCAAAGCTAAAAACCCAACACACCATGTCCTTATTTTCACCAAGTTGTTAGAGACACCCTGTGCATCTGGATCACTTGTGTCTTTGGCAAAATGACACGACCATGGCACAAAGACATTTTGCACCCATCTTTTGAAGGGTTAAATGGAGACACATGTTTGAAGTGCAGGTGTGTCAGGTGTACACGTTAGAGATGTGTTTGTGTGTGCAAACACTGTGACCCAGTCCTACCCACTGAAACACTGTGGGATTGCTGCAGACCAAAATTATAAGCCTTCAGAGACAACCCAGCAAGTAAAATAACAGAGAGGAGTTAGTTCTTCTCAGAGTTCTCTAAGGAGTGTAACAACTGATTACGGGCAGGCATTTTTATCACCTAATTCACAGCAGATAATTTTGCTGCCAGTGCTTGGGCTCATGCAGACTAATGTCTTGGAACAGCAGAAAATAGGGAGACATTTACAGAAAAAACAGTAAGTGCTGTGAACTTGTAATTCATGCCATCAACACTCTCTTTCAACACTGGAGCTCTTAAAAAAGAATTTTTTTTCTTATTATTTTTATTGACAATCAAAACTAGCAATACTATTTTGGAATTTCTGCATGGTCAGTCACTACTTTACTGTAATAATGTCTTTTTACTGCCCAAGGAGCACTGGCCTGAGCACTTCTTGACATTTAAGTGATATCCCACTACAGAAAAAGGTGCAGAAAGGCTGCCACTAACTGCTGATAGTCAAGTGAGGTCAGAATGGTGCTTATATTACTTTTCTCAGTGAACCTTCTAACCTTCAGGAGACAAGACATTCCAGGTACTGTATAAAGACTCTCTTGCAGGGTGCTAACTCCTTTCTTAGACAAAAAGTGCTTCATTTGATTGCTTTCACCTGATGAATCTGCCTAAAGGACTCTGAAAATATTTGGAAAAAAACATATTCACATTAAACGATAATTTAATTACCATTAGCCTAGTACATAAATGAAGAAGAACAGACGTGAGGGATTGTTGCTTACAGATTCTTCCCCTGAATGGTTAACCACTAGAAAACAAATGCCAACCAAAACCGAAAGCACACCTGACCCCTGCATTCTGCAAACAAATGTCAGAGTGCAGAAATCAGGGTGGCCACAGCACCAGCTCCGAATGCTCTGCTGGCGTCAGTCAGAATTTGGGTTTCCAGACTCCCACATTATATACACCATAGTCTAAATAAAGCACACACAGTTATAAACAGCTTGAGCTCATTCACTGACATTTCCTGCTTCTTTCTCATCACAGAAAAGGGAACTTTTGCCAATGATTTCATAAAAACCAAAATCAAACCTAACAGCGGTTTTACTGCAGCAACGACAAACTGCAACTTCTCCTAAAATGTATGGGAAAGTAAATATGGAGAGATTTACTCCATTTAGTAAAAATGGAGAGACAACACCCTGCCCTGCCCCACCATCACCTCTCTCCTGCCTTGCCCTACCTCCACTTCTACCCCTATCCTCTCACCCTTGGAAAGCAATGAATGTGTAATGAGGATGTCTCACAGACTCACCTCATCTCTAAAGCTGTCTAATTATTCAAAGTATCTATCAGCTCACATAAAGGGAGCTACTTGCCTATTTGACCCCTTTCAGTACTGAATGAGATGCAATGGGCATATTAAAATGTGAGAATCAAGACCAGGATCTAAATAATACTATTTGTGGAAGTTAATTCTCAAGGCAGCTGTTCATGTTGGGGATCTCTAGCTTGAACACGGTCAAGTGGAAAAAAAAAAAAAAAAAAGTAGAGTTTATTTAAAGCATTTTCAAATATCAAAGTTTTGATTCCAGCAATGTATTTTTAACTCTCCTTAACAGTTTGAATCACTTAAGTCAGTGACATTTTGTAAGCTGATACAAAGAAAGTTTTCACATATCTATGCATTCATGTAAGTAGGACAAACTAAAAATTTTGTCTTAAAACAGGAAAAAATATCCAAATGAACAATGAGACCACCTAGTTCTGAAAAATTAGTTTAAGCAGCCTTTTCATTGTGCAAGTTTTAATCTATTCCAAGATTTGTTCCATGCTTCAACACATTGGCAAGGTTCTCTTCAAAAGCACTGCTGCTTTTAAAAACAAACATTTACAAATACTGAGTTATGGCCGTAACATGGGGTGGTCTGGAAAGACTTCAAAAGATAATTTAGGCCATTCTTAAAAGTAAAATAAAAAATTGCATGTCATTCTTTACTGCTCCAGAAAAGGTCCCAGTTCCCAGAAACATGACGGAATGGTAAATATCCACGTTTGCCCTGACTCAGGTGTAGGGCATGACCAAACAAGTCCCCAGACAGAGATGCTTACCTAACATTTTACTCACAGCCACAGGATGTCACACACTGCCTCTAAAGTTTAGCAGGAAAACAATAAATTATTTTTTCTTAAAGCAATATGAATTCCCAAGAGCCTTTCAGAGGGATTAGTTTTTACAATTTTACTAACAACACACTTCCTCAGTTGAATGTTTTAGCATAAAAATTCAAAACATAAGAACCACTTTCCTTAAGATTAAAAGAAAATCATTTGCTATTACTCAGAAAGCAAACTCACAGGAAAACATTAGCCTGATTTTAACACTTGAAAGAGTGACCAGCCTATTTTAGCACAGCCAGGAGCTTCGGCACAAGCAGAAAAATCAAAACACACACCACAGTTAAGCCTCCTAGTCCAGGTGCAATCACAGTAATTGCTGGTGCAGCCTTGGCCATCCCCAAAACAGGATCTCTACGTGATCAGGAAGTTTCCAAGTGATTCTTGTGGTAGGCAACAGGCAGCCTAAGACTCAGACTGAGCAGCATGGTTTCAGTTTTACAGAATCTTGGCTGTTTCACCAGACTGGCAGGTTTGAGTAACTGCAAAGTCATTTTACAAGCTCTGCAATGCAGTGAAGTGTGGATTGGAACTGTGATGTCTGCATTGGTTTTTCAGGCAAATGTTAACTCAAGTTAGCACTTGAGAGTGTCTCTCCTGGGGTCCTGCCCACATACAGCCCCTTCATGTCATGAAAAGGGTTTCACTTTATTTTGACTAACCCATCAGAGCAGCACCAGCTCAAGCCATCACTAACTGCAAACTGGCCTAGCAGGACACAGATTAACTGAAAAATCCTAAAACTCAGCACTACTTTCCATAATTCTTTCTGGGTACCCCCAAAAGGAAAGTTTGCAACAGGTGCCCCTCTGTTCACCTGCAGTATAAACAGCCCTGAGCTACATCCCCCAGAGTCCACAGCTGAGCACGGCCCAGGGACCCAGCTCTGGCGTGAGAAACAACCTAAAGCAACAACAATAATGCCACGGGAAGCCAAGAAACCCTGCAACTGCCCAAGTGCTATAGAAAAAGAGAAGCCAAGAGTCTTTTGGGAAGAAGTTTGCTAAATATGTACTGAATGGAGCCTTTAGCCGTTTGTTCAAATAGGAAGCTGATGTGGATTCCTTTAAGCCCAAAATAATAAACTTTAATTTTATGCACAAAGATCTACTGGAAATAAAGCTAACTACTATTTTTTTGTATTATATTTACATTATTTTTTAAATTCTCTGTTTTTTTTAAATAACGTGTTTAGCACAATGCGTTCTTAAACAGCCTTTTTGAGAAAGTGGCAGGGAGGGAACTTCCTGCAGTTTGTGGTTTTACTCAGACATCTGACACCCTGATCCAACAGGTTATTATGGAATATGTATACAAGCATCTCTTCTTGGTCCATAAAGAGTGCACTTGTACTAAATATGTTTATTTACATAAATCCCTTCATAATACATACTAAAAATACAATTTTCCAGTGAAGTTTCCCAGGAAATCTATTATTGTACACTTTGCAGACAACTGAGAGTAATTGCTATAAGTAACTGGTGCATTAAAATATGCACATAACAAGGGGAAAAGTCAAGGCTGCATTCAGAGGGACTGAAGTCTTCCATCAGCAGTGCAAGAATCAACACTGCAGCTTCATGCAGGCCCCTAAACAACTTTCAGTTCATTGGACTCTCAGCACATAAACTGTCCTTAAACACAATTAAAGGCATTTGTTTCTACAGGTGGTAAATAGATTTTAAATGCTCCTTTAGTGGCAAAAAGGGAATGTAGATTGATTACAGATATTTGAGGCAAACAACATGAGTCAGTTCCCTTCTTACCACCCACTTCAAGGACACAGGATGTTACCCCCCACACCAAAATTGAAATTTGGCAGTGGGAAGGCTTTTTCTTAGATGGTTAACTGAATTAATAGAACAAGTTTAACTGGAAAAAAAAAAACAAACCTAAGTGCCACAAAAAAATTTTCCCCACAAAAACTGCAATTTTATGAATTTGCTACTGCCAATACCATACTAATTCTAGAAATCAGATTTAAGCAACTAATTAGAAACTAACTTGGCTAAATAGTCAAAGGATTTTTTTTTCCTGGCAAATTGCAACCCAGTATATGACTTGCCAAACACACTGAAACTGCAGTAAAAGGAAATTTGGACTAGGTTACACCCACCTGCTTTGCTTGCCTTATAACTCAGCTTTTACAGCAAACACACCTTTTTCTTTACCCACATTACTCATGTATCATCACATATACAAAATTTCCAAACACTGTGTTCAGGCAGGAGTAAAGTTTAAATTACGTAAATTAATTATCCTGTACTACTCTGAACCGACATCCTGCCCCACATTCCCCCTCTCTTCTGGAATATTACTCATCCAGCACAACAGGGATCATCAAAGAAAATCTAACACTGTACAAATGAGAACAGACCACTGCAGCAGAGGTCACATCTGGCCAACCACTACTTCTTTTAAATGGCATTGATTATTAACAAGACCTTCACCGCAAGAGTCACAAAAGTGACTTTGATGACTAGCTCCTTTCACAATCTAAAAAAAAAAAAAAAAATAGAGTTTTTAAGTTTACCTCTCAGTGGAACTGAGAGCCAGAGATCATGCTAATAAAAACAGAGGTGTATCACATGAAAAATGAATGGTATAAAATATTTTGAATAAAAATATTTTGTCAAAAGGCTGATCTTTACACAATTGGTAATTTCCTGAAATTAAACTTATTTGTTCATTTCACAGAAGACCCTACAGCTGCAGTTTTAAAAGGCTGGGCAGTTTAAGGGTATTCTCCTCCTCCCATAATACATCTACAACACAATCTGTGGCAAATATATCCAGCTACACCTCAGGCCATGGTTTTTTTATGGCAGTACATGAAAAGGCAGAGTTGGAGCTACCTTTGGAACCCACATGCTCAAACTTTTGCAGATCCTAATAAATAACCATCTTGGTCTTATAAACATGTTTTTAAAGGAGTCTCTGTTTCTTGGGCTATAGGATCCTTCTCTGGGAGTTACCCTCCCTGCAACCACTTCCACAAGCTCTCTCCAGAGTCAAGCTGTATGTTGAAAATTTACTGTTTTCAGAGTAACACAGAGGCACAGCAAAACCCACAGCCAGAGGGAACACTCTACCCTGGTAGGTACCTACAGCAAATGAAGCACACAGCCACAGGAAAATTAACTCCTGATTGAAATCCAAGTGATCAGTCTTGCTGTGTCTTTGTATGCCCAGGCCAGGTTGCCTTGTCTGTTGCTGTCACACAGCCCTCTGTGGTCAGCAGAGCACGCTAACCCAGCCATGCACATCTGCCTCTTGTGCCAGGGCAGCGTTTTTCAATCTCTCCTTCCTGCTTGGTTTCTGAGGAAACGAAACCTAAGCCCAGTGCCTGCAGCAGCAGCAGCTCAGACACCACAATTCACAACTCCACCACCTTCAAGCAGCTTCTCCCCCAAGAACACGGTGGGCACAAAACCAAACGCTCTGCGATGCAAGTTACCCCTGCTAATTGTGCAAGCTGGTATTTACTCTTCAGGCTAGTAAGAAGCATAGAACTTTTTTTTTTTAAGTGGCTTCAAATCCAAATCTCAGGTAAGAAGCTTACATTCCTTGGTGAGATTAGCCTGTGCCTGAACGTGAGCCTCACAGAACAGGCTCTATGCAGTTTAACTCATTTATTACAGAAAATATCAAGGACCAGCACTGGAAAAGAAATCCTCTGCTCATTAAACAGAGACTGCTTACATTTCTAGAAGCTTTTTTCCATTTTTCATGAAGTCTTCTCTCTGGAAACATTCCAAACCCACCTGGACCTACACATTCCTGTGTAACCTGCTCTAGGTGACCCCACCTTGGAGGGGGCTTGGACTAAATGATCTCCAGAGGTTCCTTCCAACCCTGACAATTCTGTGATTCTGTAATAATCCTCATGATTTATTTTCTTACCACCGACAACGTATTACACATGCTGGAGTATCCAAATACACTGGAAAGTGTAAACTGGAGTCCCTGATAATGATAGTAGGGGAGGATAAACGGGGTATAGTTCAAAATCACAGTATTTTTGACCTTGCCTGTGGAGAAAACATGGGCTTGAAAATATCTAAACCAGACAAAGCAAATTAGGATAATCACATCTTTCACTGTTAGAAAAATGCTGGTTTTGCCAGGTTGGGCCTGTAGCAGACTATTGCAGATGCCACATTTCAGCCAAAGGCAGCCAGAATGACATGGATTTTTTCCGTATCACAAAAGGACAAGGAAGCCACAAGACAACACATGGCTCAAACCCCAAGTGAGCACATCCTCATCCAACAAGGCTGGTCTGTCTCTGCCGGCCAAAGCTTCCCAGGAAGATGGACATTCTGCCTCCCCCTTCTCATAAGGAGGCACAGCCTTTCCTCGAGCATTACTGTACCTGTTACACAATCTGCTGTAACTTACAGGCAGAAATTCATTCAGAAACAGAGCCCAATGAACTGTGTACATAGACAATGGGAAATTTTGTTTGCAATTAGAAAGCCTGGTATCAGCTGCCCCAAGCACATTATTTTCTTCTGTAACTCTGATACAGATGTTCTGAATTGTTCCACCTCCTTAAACACTCAAATACTTCACAATTAGTTGAATTGTGGATATGAGTCATCTAATTTCCTTTTCCAGTAAGGGTTACTATTGGAAAATTGGCATACCAAGGCTAAGTAATCATATTACCAATGAAAATAATAACAAGTGCTGTCCTGGTGAATCAGTGCTCTGCTTTTTGCACAGTTTCTTAAAATAAGAATACTATGTACAGCAGAATGAAAAGGGAAAACCAACTAAATTAACCTTATTGCTCATAATCCATCTTTGAAACCAGAACAAAGCAGGGAAAAACTCAGTAATTCAATTAAAATGTGGGGAAAAAAATCCTGAAACACCTTCCAGTAGTAAACCCTTGCCACAATGCATTCACTAGCAGCAGAAATTGGAGAAATTGTTTATGGTCAAGGAAAAATGGTGACAAATTTGTCAAGTTCAACAGTATGAAACCTATGCCTACACCCTGACCTAAAATATCCACATAATCTTTAAGGACTGATCAACAAAGTAAAAAGCCTGAATCTCAGTTAACCTGACTTTCATACTTTTCCTAGAATGCTTACATTTACTTCCAAATGCAGTATTCTGGGAAGCAAAATGCTTTCAAGTACTTAGAAGTGCATTATTAAGACACTCCAATGGAGTGTAATTTATTTCTTTAAAATGTCTAAAGATTACAGGGTATGGACTGCTTGCAGTGTGAAATACACTTAAAAGGATTGCCCAAAGTGCACCCCTGCCTCAACAGCACTCAATACTCAATATAAATACTGAAAGACATTAATATTAAAGGATAATGCTAAAAAGAAACCTACTAAAAACTGGTGCTTTGCTTGCACTTCTGCTGAAAACCTCAGAATAAACACAGTAAAAAAGCAAAAGTATAAGCAAACTAGAAATTCCTCAGCCGGGCCAGACAAAAAAGAACAAACATTCCACCAGTAGCCCTTCCCTAACCCTGTCCTCAAAATTAGGGTGTAATTGTGGCAGGTTTTCCAAGCAGGGAGAAGAGACACCCAGACCACAGAGTCCAGTGGCAAGCCCACAGGTAGTCTGTAACTAGCCCTCAGAAAGGGGAAGTTCTCTTAAAAACACAGGATTTATGAGCAGTGTGCCAGGGCGGTAACTCAATCTAGAAATCAGCCTGATGCAAGAATGGGGAACTAAACACTTTCTGACCCATAATGCCAGGAAACCATCACCTCCTTCTCAAGGGCAGTCAAAGGTAATACTTGCAACTCCTAAGAACAGGGCACTAAAGGAAGTTGCCCTTTGTTGCTTCCTGTCATGTTACAAACTGTTCAAAGAGAAGGCTCATCTTGTTGGAGATACAAAGAAATATTCCAACTGACATCAGCCCTTCTCTCTACACAGTGACGAATTAAACTAACATAGTCATCAAGAAACAAGGCAAAACTTGTCTTTTAAAAGAAATTGGCATGGAGAGAGAGGGTGGAGTATACCTTGCAGGCAAGGAAGCAGGGACAACTCTTCCAGAAGGAATACAGATCACTACTTGGTTAAAAAACCACAAAAACCTCAAGACACACAACACAAAACCGTGGGCACTGTCTGTAACTAAACAAAAATCTGCTTGGTGTCCCACTGGCTGCAGTCACAGATAGTGCCACTCACTGCAATTCCCAGTGTTGAAACACCGTAAACGGGACACCTCAGCCATAAGTCATTTTGGAAAGTTCTGAGATGTGGTTTTCCTCCAGAGTCATATCCGGGTGGCTTTTCAAGGACAGTATTCCTGTGAGTAATTACCACCTTTCTAATAAAATTGCCTAACAAGAAGCTAAGTTTGATGTCAAGCCTAGGCCTTTGCACAACACTAATTTTCCAAAGCTGCAATGTAATTGAAAGGGAAAAGAGAAGTCACCCATCTTCTCAAGCTGAGACATCTGTGTTTTTCTTTTTAGACATTCCATAGCTGAAAACAAAGATAATTAAAACAATTTAACTGCTCCTTCCTAAATGTTTGGGGTTTTTTTTCTGTCATTTTCAAAGAGCAAGCCCTGACTGCAAGATAAGGCTCACGCCTGCTGTACTGGAACCACACATCTGAAGACAGGAAGACCAGCCTAGCTGAGAAGGGGCATCCCTCCTCCAAAATATTTGCTCCATCAAACCCTTCTTGCGGAAGAGACCTCGCCAAAAGAGACCAAGGCTCCCAGACATCCACGTACCCCCTTCACACCGCCACGGCAGCGCGACCTTTCCGTGCCTTTAGCGCGGCTCCTTCCTCCCCCGCAGGAGAAGATGCGCCTGGACTTACACAGCGCGGGGGCTCCGCCCGGCTGTGCCGGGGAGGGCGCACGGCCCCGACCCCCGACCCCCGCCCGCCGCTC